>JAUTYZ010280250.1:0-10076 GCA_032273725.1 Panulirus interruptus
ATATGTAGTGTTCTCCGACATACTTATGGTTACGTTTGGAAAATGTAGTTAGAAAAGGTAGCGCAAGGTTTAAAGCAAAGGGAAGAGACAGGGCCGGATTTCCGAATAGGCCACCTTGGCCATGGCTTGTGATGGCAGCTCAGAGTGTGGCGGTAAATTTTCATAGATATGTACTTAGTTCAAATATGAGTGTGGGGATTGAAAAAACGGCCTAGGGTAGGCTGAGAGGATAAAATCGGCCGTGGGTAGACACGTTGTAACTGCCGCAAAACATCACAACACATCCACCTACTGATGTCTCCCACTACATAATATAATATAATTTCCTGTCATGAATATGTCTTTCTTTAATTTCCAAATGTGGACAGAAAAGTGCTAACATAAACGTAGAGGTGCGAATAGTGGTTTTCTGTAATGCATTCCGAGATCATGAAATTCCTTGTGCACTTCCACTGTCTTCCAAATTCAATTCCTTGGAAATAATCTAGATAATGCCCTTATGTGCGTATGTACTAACATTAGCAGCTCCACCTAAGACATTCACATACGACCTCCCCTTTAACACCACATTCACATACCAGTACACATGCATGCAAGAATATACGTGCACACACACATACATACATAACACAAATACGCATCGATGAAAAAAAAAGGCATACGTCCAAACACAATTAAAAACGTTACTACACAAATAAAATGAAAGTGAATTCTTCTCATCATGGGTAACTGCTATGCAGTTACAGTACTTATCTTTCCACGACAGTAGTTCTATAATCAGCTTAACTTTCCAGGTCAGTAGTCTTCAAATCCAGCATTTTATAGTTTGACGTATACAGTAACGCCAGATGTATGTTTAAAACCAAAAATAATATTTATGTAAAAACCGTTCTGATCTGGTAAGTTAACCTGACGGAGCTATTATGGGGAAAAAAAATAACCTTACGTTTGATGAGATCAATTCACTCCTGCTTCATTAGTGCACTGGACTGCCGTTTGGGTTAATAAGAACTTCCAAATACAATCTTCAACCATAAGGGGCATCATCACCACGCAAATTAAGCTAAAATATCAGTTATCTAATACGCATGCTGTGTACCCTTACTACAATTTCCGCATTTATATTGGGGCCTAACTGTAGTAACCTATTTATCTGAAGCAGATCAGCTTAAATTACTATGATGATATATAGAAATTAATACACAAATTTCTATGCTTCTGCTTTACAAACCAGTAAACAATACCTTGATGCGTATTGTTCATACAAATTATTCGCGATGACTGAATATAACAACAATCTACACAAATTCTATACCCTAAGGATATGAGCATATTTGTATATTTCTTTGTGTATGTGTATGTTAACATTCTCGAAGTACCAGCTCCCAGTAACATCCAGTAATCTAAGCTACCAAACTGCTTAAAGTAATCGACCTGCCAGCACGAAACAGATAGGCTAAGATCTTAAGGTGAATCACGGAAGAATTCACTGTAGTTTTCAAGGTCATATCATACGTTGATGAAATTTCCTTGGATATTGTTATACTTGTTATACTTTCATTAATATTCGGTTCATGTCTAAGTTAATCGCCGATTCGCTGACAATATAACGGACAATATAATTGAATTTCCCTATATACTGGTGCAGTCAGGAATCTACGCTTATAACATTTATATATACAAAGAAGGAAAAAAAAATCAGTGAAATACAAAAACATCAATACTGAACACAGCGAAAACACTGCTAGTTTCTTATGGCGGGTGTGTCTGATCGCCGCCCCCGACTATGGTATGCCAGTGATTTGTCACTGTCCCGTAGCGCGGAAAGGCAATGAATATCACTGTCTCTCAATGTGGTGTATCATTGAATAATCACCGTCCCGCAGAGTAATGTGTTAGTGAATGGTCATTACCCATCAGTATCGTCTGTCAATCAGCGATCATTGTTCTGCAGCATCATGTGTAAGTGTATGTCCCATGTCGTGCATCAGGACGTCGCAATGATCCAGAATAAATCATGGTCATTATTCCACACTGTCGAGTGACATCGAAGATCAACGTCCTGCAGTGTGATGGGGTAGCAAAAAAAAAGGATCGTCGTTTCTCTGCACACTGTAGGATAGAATGATCAACAATCCCTCTGCATGGTGTATCAATGATCACAAACAACACTTGTGGTGCATGGACTAACTATCATTGACTGGCATCCACCACATGAATGATCACTGCCCTACATCATGGCGTGGTGCTAAATGATCTTTGTCCCTGCGCATGGCATTGTAACAATCACCAACACCCCTACAGTGATTAAGAGATCCCAAGCATTCTAAATTTCAAGTTTTTAAGTGCTGTCATCTAGCGGCTAACTTAAGTATGGGATATTCATACTCTGTAGGAGAAATCTCTCTTAAACCTGTCTTAATCTCATAACACTGAAGGGCTTTGATGGGAGGAACATTTAAGCTGGAGCATTATGTAGTAGTAGTTGCTAAGAATATTAGGCAGGAGCATTAGGTAGAAGCAGTCAGTAGGAACATTAGGTAGGAGCCTATGCAAACACTGCGCTAGAGTTGCCCTCTGCCAGTGGCCTGTTAAGGGTGAGGCACTAAAGGATAAGAAGCAGCACTGGAGTTCACTAGTTATGGAGACTACTGCTGTGGCCACCCCTCTGAGGGAGTTCCAGGAGGGAACAGGCATCAGAGATATAGATAGATAGCTTTGATGTTGATGTGAACAAAGATTAAAACACTGGAGGTTTAAACTAAAAAATTAGATGTGTCCTACAATTATAACTGAAATAATTTGATGCATCCTCGACTAACAACAATGGGATAATGCTAACGTAACTAGAACTCACACCAGAAAAGTATGGTGTACTGATCTCAAACAAGAGTTTACTTATAATATGATGTTTCGTCCTAGTCGGCGATTCAAAACACGGTACTCACAATATCTTTGAGGCAAAAGAAAAAGATTCTATGCACAAAGAGAAAAAAGACTGGAAAAGATTAATTTTGTTTATGGCAATATGATGCAAAATTAACCCAGAAATTACTTTATCTTCCTTGCAACTTACTTCTATGAAACCCACGCTGAATTTCCGTTCTTATGATTATCTTAATTCTATTTCTCAAAGATTTGTGCCAATGATGTGAACTAAAGCCCATAAAACGGTCTTACATCACACTTAAAGGTATCTAGTACTTGAAAACAAAATGCAAGCATGGATGTAATATTAACTAAGAAAAAATAAAACCCTACTCCTCTTATGGAAATATCTACACAAGGTTGTAAAGATGAAAAAAAATCTTATTATCAAATAAATTCAATCATCCAGTTTCCATTAAAAAAAGAAAGTTCTTAATGAACGACCCTGGTTTTCATTGTAGAATCCAAAGGTATCTTTTTGACAACTCAGATCAGATCAAATCAATTTAATCTATAGTTTCTAGTATCCTTAAGATATCCGGCTGAAGTATGCAGTTACACACCAAAATATACAGCATCAGTATTAACTTTTCCCCACATTCAATCTTACAAGCTGAAAATACTTAACTATCTATCTATATCTCTGACACCTGTTCCAATTGGAACACCTCAAAGGAGTGGCCACGGCAACAGAGTCTCCATAACTAAAAACTCCTGTGTCGCTTCTTAGCCTTTAGTGCCTCACCCTTAACAGGCCACTGGCAGAGGGCAACTCTAGCACAGTGTTAATATATACAATATACAACACTAGATATCCTTCCACAATGACACTTAGCACCACTTTGTTATTATTAAAATAATTTTCATTAATTTACATCTATTTCTGTTACTGTAAAACATCAAAATACTGGAAATGGATTGACTGAAACTTGCATTTACAGGAAAACTTTAAAAATACTGATACAGGAGTTGTCAGACGTGTGTCATATGTACAAAGATGTCACCATAGTTGTTTAGTCTCTTTAAGAACTGGGTGATGAGGGAGGTGAATGTAAGGGTCTTAGAGCAAGGGGCAGGTCTATGGTATACTCAGGGATGGGGGTCATGGAATGTGAATCAGTTCCTGTTTGCAGATGACATGGCTCTAATTGCAGACTCATGAGAGAAACTCCTGAAGCTGGTGAAAAAGTTTGGGTGTGACTCTGAAAGGTGAAAGTTGAGAGTAAATGTGAACAAAAGTAAGGTAATGGGGTCCAGCAGGGGTTAAGGCAGGATGATCTGGGTGTACGTTTGAATGGGGAGAACCTGGAAGAAAAGGAGTGTTCAAGGTACCTGGGAGTGGTTATGGCAGCAGATGGGACCATACATGGAAAAGTCAAAGAGTGGGAGGGGATTAAGGTCCTGGGTGCATTACCCAAAATAAAGTTTTCAATTAAATGAATATAAATTTTTTTTTTTTCATACACACTCTCTATCTTCCGCATTAGCGAGGTACCGCCAAGAACAGATGACTGAGCCTTAGAGGGAAAAATCCTTACTTGGCCCCCTTCTCTGTTCCTTCTCTTAAAGTAAAACAGGAAGGGAGGATTTCCAGGACCCCTGCTCCCACCCCTTTTAGTCGCCTTCTACGACATGCAGGAAATTACAGAGACACTGGCACTGCAATGCGAGCCTTAGGTAGCCACAATTTTACTATAAAAGCAAAAATACTTGCAAGATACCATGATAAATTCTCTAGCCATCTCCTGTCTGTACAATTGTTTTTAAATGTAATCATGATAAAGTCCAACAAACCTATGGGCCCTTGTATCAGGTTTCATGGGGTACTAAGAATCTTTGGGTTCCCACCTGATTACTGCTAATGAGAGAGAGGGCTCAGACAGTAGTAGTACCAACCCCTCCCATGACATTTCCCTATCTGATAGACCTGCCTCTTTCTATTCACTATACCAACATTCGTGATCTCTCTATTAACCTCTCTTCTGGTGAACATCGTCTCTGTCTAGTACGTAAAAAACGATATGATTATAAACATATCCCACATCACTTTAACTTAAAGCTAATCTAAGCCCTTTATTATGCAGTATTAATGCTCAAACTGATAAAGACACAGAACTAAATGAAGTACAAAGCAACAGACATATGATACATACTCCCATGGATATGATCCAGCTGATAACTTTAATCTAGAGTTATTAATAATGTGAGAATTAAAAACCTTTCATAACTAATGTTGTATAAAATAAGACTTATGCAAAAATAGAAGAAAGAAGGCCATTATTATAAATAAATTAAGAAAAACCCTTCCCAGAAATAATAAATTTTTACCTTCTCACTAGGACAGAACATCAAAGCTACAATTCAAACCATCGGTAAAACCAAAACATATCAAATATTCTAAACCCAATACATTACCCATAAACAATCATGATACCCTAATAAAATAAAACCTTATTGTCATCTACAGATGAAATCTATCAATGTTATATTTACAAATAAATTTAACACTTACTCTGATCATTTCAGTAACCTTTATCATATGTTCAAACAAGCAGCTAATGGATAAAGAAAAGGTTTTCCAAAATAAAACAAGTGCATACTTACACATTCTAATGTTTCAGATCCAGCATCCCTAGGACAGATCAGCCACTAAATTACAAATTTCACTGGATCATGGGTATGAACTTGGCCAAGGGGACCTGAAAGTAGATGGAATGAATTACAATTTCACCTGAGATTTACTTTCCCCAGTATATAAATCTATATATGTTTTAAACAGCACTACAACTGTAGGTATTTACTGTACATATCAAAACATTCTGTCACGTTTCCGATCCCAAAATATACAATGTAAACCAAGATAACTACAGGCGATTACTGTACACGTGGCATCTGGCCCACATGAGAATGAGAGGCTCAAAGTGGCATCTGGCCCACATGAGACTGAGAGGTAGTAAGCATGAGTTTCATCCTGCTACAGTTAGACTGATTCCTCAGGATAGGCAGGATGCAGGTCTTACATTGTATTCATTGCAGGAGCCGGTATGTGCTTGGAGGATCAATGAAACACAGCTCAGGCTAAGGAGCATCAGGCAAGGGGCTTGGTGAAGTGGTCCGAGTTGCTGTACCTGGGCATATGCCCAGGTACCTTGATGCCTTCTTAAACAATTCTTGCAGTGTCACTTGCTCCATGTAATTACCTATACTAAGCAAGTCAAAACAGCAAGAAACAGACTTTGTCAACCTGCTTACCCTAGGCAGCACCAGGACAAAAGAGAAGCAGATTCCATAAACATAAAAGATCTTTCACTGAGCACCAGTACCCTTGCATTATCTTTACTTTATCTGAATCTTAGGTGCTGTCAAAGTTTGGAACACTGGACCAGAGACGATGTAATTCAGAAGATTCCTGCTATAAAAGACTCAAGCCTCAACAAAGTATTCAACAGATGTTTATACTTCAGCTTTTTCTTTAATCCCAAAATTATTATGATACTATACTTCAACTAATGTTCAATAATTTCTGACATTTTACTCTTTGTCTTGCCCACTATCTATTTCTTTCTTTATCTCTAACATTTAATTCCTCTTTTATCATGCAAGCAGTCCTCCGTAGTGGAGGAAATGACCTCCCCTGTATATATGAAATGACTGCTCACAAGAAAAATGACTGAGATGTATACAACACATCAAGCTTTTGTGAGGCTCATTAAGTGGGAATTCCAAAGCAAAGTAGGGGATATGTTTGTGCCCGAAATGCTTATGTTAACACAATGATGAACTGCAGTTTTATGTAATCTAATAGTAGATAAGTTAGATTTAGAAAGATATATATAGAAATTGCATTTTACATTATCTAATATCTCCAATGAACTTTGTTACCATAAACATTAGATTATTATTTTTTGGTATACAATTTTCAAGCAAAAACCTCAATAAAAAACTCAAACTTTGATCAATTTTATGAGCAATTTTAGCTCATTTATCCAAATTTTTTAATAATTCAATTTATTGGAACACTAGTTCTCTATCATGTTTAATAATTCACACTGTAACTAGCTTATATTTAATTATACACTAAACAGCCTAAATTAATTTAGCATTCTCTAATGTTGCTCACATCTGCTGCGATGTAAATTATGGATGATTCCTCTCCACACTACATATAAATGAAGCTACTGGTTTCTTTATCTTTCGTATCTCCATATCAGACAAGTAAACCAGTCGTCTTAATGATTTGCAATGCTTGAGACCAAGCCTACTGTGTGAGAATAAATTTTGCAAAATAGCATAAATAATTCTCCCCCATCTCCCAACTAGCCACTGCAACATATGTAAATTACTTATTTTGAACACATCATCATCCCTCACAAACTCCATTACTGGTTTCCCCTCTTTAGTGTGATCCCCTATGTTAAGAATTTGCTCTGCCTCCATAAGAAAAAATAGTATTTTCCATACTTCAAGACCTCCATTTCCTACCTATGGAAAAAGTCCTATGAACATCAGAGAGCATACTGACATAATGGAGATAAGACAATAAGAAAAAACCTTACCCTTAGCAATAATTTGGCCCCTGATCTGGACTTTCCTCTTTTGAAAGTGGCATAACCAGAACCGCACAGGAAAGGTTGACCAAATCCAGGACTTCTTAACAAAGCCAATAGAGAAGCCACTTTCTTTCCATCACATGCACTAGCAATCTGCCCTGCTGAGGAAAGAAATACTGTACCATCTTATTGATCCAACACAAAATATTTCTTGCTAATACATTAGACAGGTTCCCCCTAACTACAACAAAATATCATAAATTTCTATAAATCATTTAGCTCTTCTTATCAACATTTATCATTCTTAAGAGAATAAGGTGATAGTTCCTACATATACTTTTCATGTTTTAATTTAAATTATAATCTTCCTAGATTTATATTTCAATCATTAATACATCAATTTCACCTTTAATCAAAAGAAATCCCAGTTATAACTACATCAACTTCAGCAATGTAATTACCACCATATATTCACTTAATTCTTTAAGCGTGGATATCACCCCATCACTGCACCACTAAAAATGCCGTTTCGACATATCCCAAGATCCCTCATGCCCCAGATGCAACAACCTTAAAAAAAGCACTGAGCACCTGGCAATAAATTGCTCTGCACTCTCTGCAAATAAACATGCACACAACATGACAACACTTTATGACCTATGGTCCCGACAGGTGGATGTGATCAGCTTCCTGAGTGCTGTAGGAGCCTTATAAGGATTGAAGTGGCTGCTGGGGCAGAATGTTTGAAAAAAAAAAAAATCATACACATATATATATATATATATATATATATGAAAAAAAAAGTGTGCCTAATAGCAAAATGCAGAATTCGACCCTACCCCTAGGACACTAAAAAACTGCCTAACCTAACCCAAACTACCCTGAAAGGAGAAGTTAAATTTCTTTTTGAAATTTAGGTAAAACTTTAATTTACTTCTGCAAGACTTTAGATACTGAGTTATTTTGTTCTGCAATGATACTGCGGTATTTAGAGAATACAATTACAGCTGCAACTTGAATTTGAGCATTATAATTCATTAAATTATATGAAATGAGGCGATGAAAGTGAGGGTTATGTATATCACAGAAAATGTGGGGTTAATACAAAAGTATGTAAAACACTTGGAGAACTTGGCAGAACCTATAAAAGCTTCATCCATTTGTCGAATCAATAGCAGAAATTTCTGATGTTGCATACATCTGCTGGGAACTGTCTGCTCGCTGTCTTCTATTTGTTGAAATCTGGCACCATTTGTGTGGTACTTAATTATGGGTATGATTAGTATGTTTTGACTAGAATATCACACATTAAGATCAATCTTGACTACTAGTGAGGTTAGGTAAGGTTTCCTTAGGTTCTATGATGGTTTGCAAGTGTATCACCTACTTTTACATCACTGAACCCCACATTTCCCCCGATATACTATAGCCTTATTCAATTTCATTCAATTGACTGGTACTTCTGTAATCACAACAAACTATACAAAAGCATTTAAAATATAAGGAGCCATTTTCTAAAGCTAGTTATAATGCAGAGTTAAAATAGACTCTTACCAAAATTTCGACATCATACCATTATGGTGCACATGCATCAATGGATGCAAAAGAATAGATTGGAGATAAGAAGGCAAAAGGAAAGTAAACAATTAGAAAAAAAGTCCATTTTACATATAAACTATCTTTGGTGAAATAAATTCACGGCAATAGCGGCTGAAGTGCTCCCTATGTCATATAGATTTCACTATCACCTGGGGCAATTCCTCACCCCAGCCAATTGCCATAATGTACTAGTATGATGGTAAAAATCCAGTTTAATTCTACAGTGCTATTAGCTCCAGGCATTTTTTTTGCAATGGTGAATCATATATAGTTTAAAGAACTCAATATGAGTGGCAGAGCATTTATCGCGTTATATTTCATTCTGTGCCATGAAACACAGTAATAGTGGAAAGTTATGAAAATCATAGAAAATTCATGACTACATTATTTCAACAGGTTAAATTCTAGTTTAGCTCCGCATCACTATTAGCTATGGATATTGTGTGATTTTGTTCTACAATACTCATGCAGTTTAGTAAATACAATATGAAAACCTTACCTAACTTCCAAGAAGTCAAGATTTATCTTAATGCTCAGTGTTCTAGTTAAATTATACCAGTCATAACCATCACATAAATGGCACTCGATGTTAATAAAAAAAAACACTACGAGTGGCTATGCAATCCCCAGCAGTAAATGAATTTAATGTTGGTAAATTACTACTATCATTTCGGATACTAAGCGAGATTTTTAGAAGTTCTACCAATTTCTTATATGTATATTGCCTACTTATACATTGCTTAATTTTAAATTTTCCCCAATATACATAACCCTCACTACTATCGCGTTATTGATACTGATTAATGAAATAAAATGCACCATAACATTCTCAGCAACTATCATCACACTCTCTATACACTACACTGCAGGACACAATCAGTCAACAGTCATAGCTAAAGGTAATGTGACGCTATTCTAGACAATTCTTCAACATTTACTCCATAACATTTTCTATACTAGCTTACCTATATATTGCATCCAATTAGGTTACTGTACACT
>JAUTYZ010280361.1:0-10074 GCA_032273725.1 Panulirus interruptus
GGATGGCAGACTGCTTCATAATGGCAGAAGTAAACAGAAACAAAAATGGAAAACATTCTCATCTGCATCACAAATTTTTCACCTCTCATCTTCTTCTTCCCCTACACCTCCGTTGTTCCCTGTATCTTCTCTCTCACTACTACTCAGTCTTAAAACCTCGCTTCAACCACATTTCCCCTATTCTTACTCTTCCCCTACTTTCAATTTCATTTCTCTTGCTTTTTTTTTCATTTTCCATCTTTCTTATTCAATGAATGGGTAAAAACTTGGAATAAATTACAAAAAGTGCAATTACACATGCATTTCTTATGAATAAAATATCACAATACAGTTCAAACCTCCACAAGAAAGCTTACCGTAGAGAGACCATCAGAGAAAAGAGACAGGGTGATGGTCATAATATCTTTCTCAGACAGCTCTTTGCGGGACATCAGGTAAGTGAGGAAATTGAAGTGTCCATCCTCAAGTTTGTTTTCTGCCATAAGTTCCTTGATTTCATTCATGGTATCACTGATGAACTTCAGAGACACACTTACATGCAGTAACATGAAACAGAAATAATTATACTGTATATATATGTATACATGCAAATATTTTTTCTTTCATACATGTTTGCCATTTCCCACATTACTGAGGTAACACCCGTAACAGACAAAGAAATGGCCTCATTTGCTAACATCCACTCTCTAGCTACCATGTATGATGCACCCAAACCAGAGCCCCCTATTCAAAACCAAGCCCTATGGACCTTTCCATGGATTCCCCCAGCTGCTTCACATGTCCTGGTTCAGCCCACAGACAGCACATAATCCTCTTTGCACCACAGAGCTCTAATTTGCTCTACTTGCATGCCTCACACTTTACTGCATATTCAGGTCCCAAACACTAAAAGCAACTTTCACTCCCTTCTTCCACCTCCTTTTTTTCTCCCTTTTCCTTGTTCCCACTACTTTTCACATGTATACCCTCTTTGCCAGCCTCTCCTCACCCATCCTCTCCATATGTCCAAACCATTTCTGCATATCCTCTTCAGCTCTCTCATATATACTCTTCTTACTACCACAACCCTCTCTTACCCAATCATTTCTTGTTCAATCAACCCTTCCCACACCACATATCGTCTTAAAACATTTCATTTCTAATGCAACCACCCTCTACTTTTTTGTCTAAGGCCCACATCCTGCATCCACACAGCACAAACAGCACTACTATACCATCAAACATACCCATCTTTGCCCAAAATGACGGTGACCTCTCCACACATTCCTCAATGCACCCAAGACCTTTGCCTCCTCACCCATTCAATGGCACACTTCAGCTCCTATTCACTGCCACATCCACTCCCAGGTATCTAAAACACTTCACTTCCTCCGGGTTCTCTCTATTCAAACTCACACTCCAAATAAAATGTCTGTCTTCACTGCTAAACCTAATAACCTTGCTTATATCAACCATTCCATTCACCTTTTTGTTTTCACACTTTCCCAAACTCAGATAACAGCTTCTGCAGTTTCTCACTTGAATCTGCCACCAGCACTATGTCATCAGCAAAGAACAAACGACTTAGCTCCTAAGCCATCCCCACCCCATAGAGACTGTATACCTGCCCCTCTCTCCAAGACCATTGCATTCACCTCCTTAACCACCCTATCCATCAACAAATAAAACAGCTGTGATGATTACACATCCCTGCCGTTGACCTATCTTCACCTGGAACCACTTACCCTCCTCTCTTATTCATTTTTCATAGTGACCGTTGTGGCAAAACATACCCCAATCGAGGCCATCTCAGGTGAAAGAGGAAATTAAAAGGAGAAGAAAGAGAAGAAATTAATCAGGGCTCTGCAGGTGTTTGTAGATCTGACTCCTAAAGGAAGAAAGGTTATATAAATAGGGAAATACAAAAGAAGCAAGAGAATTCTGCAACTTAGCTGTTCGAGGGAAGAAGGAAGTTATCCTCGAGTGGCCAGACTCCATGTACAAACAGTGGGAAGCAGAAGCAGTAGCCTAACGTGTGCCACAGATCCAAACCTTGGGGGTGAGAACATATGCACACAACTCACAAAAACAATGGCCAAAATTATATCTATCGAACAGAGAAAGAGTAGCAACATCGCAGTGTACAAAAAGGGAAAGTTGAAATGAAGTAATGCCTGGAAAATTAATGAGATGGTAGGATTTTGATTCTACTCTAATCAACAGAGAGGTGGAGGATGAATCATCCCAGATGTGTGAGCATTATTCTATACTTGGGTTAATAAAACCCCTATAAAATATGAAATAACTGCTAACAAGGAAAATAATTACAGCACCTATACAACATTCTCAGCTTTTAGGAAGCAACCTTTGTAAAGTTGATCTATCTATCTATCTACATCTCTCAAGGATGTTCCCTCTGGGAACTCCCTTAACGGGGTGGCCACGACAAAAGTCTCCATAACTGGTGAACCCCAGCGCCACTTCTTAGCCTTAAGTGTAAAATGTTGATTATGTTGGGTTTCCAAGACAAGTGGAGGATATGGTAATGCCCAACATATTTATATCATTACAGGGTTGAACTGTGGTGTTTTGAATTCGAACACAGGGAAACAAATGATTCTTAGAAAGAGATATGGGGAGAAGTTGCATTTTAGCACTATAGAATTTTACAAGGTTACTGCTTTCCCACTCTGAAATGTTGCACAGGTACAAATGGAGGGAGGAAATATGATTTGTATGAGAAAGGGAATGAGTATAAAAATAAGGAGGGGAGAAAAAGTGAGTTGAATTTTGTAAAAAGGAATCATCAGTGTAAGAGTGAACAGGGTTAAAAGTACAAGTGAGAAGATCATTCACTGAAAGAAGAAAGAGAGTAGGTGATGGGAAAGAATCCTGAGAAACACTGCTATTGATAGGTTAAAAGGAGGAAATTGCTTCATTGATGACTTCTGTGATGGAACAGCCAGAGAAGGTGAGGACATTACTGCCTCAGTCCTCTACCACGGGGTCAGTCCCGTCCCTAACACAGGGTCACCATGTGGCCAACCCGACCCTCCACCATGGGGTCAACTTAACCCTCTACCACGGACCGATCCAACTCTCTACCACGGGACTAACCCGACCCCCTACCAAAGGGCAAACCCGACCCTCCACCATAAGACCGACCCGACCCTCTAACATAGAGCCAACCCGATCCTCTACCACAACGCTAACCAACCCTCTAGGACAGGGCCGACCCGATCCCTCTACACGGGGCCGACCCGACCCTCCACTACGAGGCAGACCCCGACTATGTGCCTCGAAGTAGACTTTAACCCTCCCCTGTAGAGCAGATCTGATACTTGAATACAGGAGCATGTATAGACAGATGAATGAATATCTAAATATTAAATAATAATGGTAGAGAACTTTAATGTACTTTTTGTAGGTCATAGGTGGTTCTGGCCCATTACTGAGGCAGATGGAGTGTGGTGTGACCTTGATCTTGGGCAGACAACACGAAATAAGAGTTTGATTCACATCAGTCTCAGCACAGCTGGTAAATATTCAGTCCATAATACCTTCCCATTGTCAACTATACAAGTCAGCAACTGTCACTACAGTTCATAACAAAACATTTTATGATTTTCGAAATACAATCCACGACAATTTTTCCCGTGAGTTTTTCTACTTATTCAACGCCTCCCTGTGCTCTGTATCGACTCTCATGTATAAACTTTATGGCAATGCCTCTAGCGCCCCCTCATCCCTATTCACCACCATAAATTCCTCCCATACAAACAACATATCGGCCTCCATCCCCGGCCATAAACCTCACTATGATCTACGTGGGCCATAATCTAGGTCTAGATCTTATGGTTCGGCCATAACCCTGAATATCTATCATGCATTGCATGAGAGCACGACTCGTGTCACATCCTCCAAGATTACCGGCCCAAGGAAAAGCCCCTTTGCCAACCCCAGCTGGCACTACTATACATCTCTCCTCTTGTGAACAACAGCATAGCCTCTATATTCTTAAACCGCCGAATGTATCAACAACCTGGTCATGGATCAAGAGCCACAGCCAGTCAACGGGAGACACACCAGGCCTTAGGGCCATAACTAGAGAGAAGCTGTGGCCGCGGCTTCACCCTCCTGAAACCATTTATCTCACGTAGCTCCAGCTTCACGCTCACTTGTCTCTTCCTTGTGATGGTTCCACCAACCACAGGACACACGACCGCCAGGCAGGAGAATGTCCTGGTACTCTCGCTACAACAGCCAGGCAGGAGAACTTCCAGGTATTCTTGCTGCAGCAGCCCGTGACAGAGACAGAGGGCTAGGACCCAGGTGCGTGTCGTCAGCACTGTGACACCCCGGGGAAGGGAGAGAGGGCCAGGTTGCCAGCACTGCGGAGCCCAGGGGAGAGGAGAGAGGCCACGACCCAGATGCTGTCCTGCACACAAACCGTCACCGAATCAGTCGGGGCTCCAACATTCTGGGCTAAGAATCTAGAGGCTGGACGTGTTTCCCTCTAGCTCGCTCACACGCCCCTGGGCATATCGGTTATGTTAATATACATACATTTCTGCAGCGGATCTATCTGTGTCCAGGTGAACTACTGAACATTGTGAAGGATGACACACGTAACACACTGCTACACACATATAGTCCATCCACCTCGGCCTCTTTCAGTTGGTCCAAATACTACTACTGATGATCACTGTTACTTTACTCGGTGATGGTCCACCCGAGCTGCCTCGTCCTCTGATGCTGCCTTCCATATTATCCTCTGACGGACCACCTCACCCCGTCTTCTGATGGTCTGTCTCATCCCATCTTCTAAAAGGTAAACCCCGGCCCCGTCTTCTGATGGTCTGCCTTAGCTCGTCTTCTGATGGCCCAGCCCAGTTTATATTCTGATGGTCTGCCGCAGTTCGTCCTCTGTTGGTCTGCCTCAGCTGGTCTATGGCAGTGAAACCGTTTGGACCTTTATATCAAAATAACTGTCATGATGATCCCGAGGTGAAGGATTGGTGCAGCAGCTACGTAGCAGAGGATGTTGCTGGTCCCGTAATGAAGGGTTAGGGTGGCTCCCTGGTGGACCTGGTCCCCTACTGGGAGGTCAGTGTGGTCCCTACAAGGAAGGACGAGGTGGGCCAGTGGTGGGAGGCTGGAGCAGAATAATAATGTAAGTCCAAGATGTTCCATGGTAGTGGGTCCGAGTGTCACTAAGGTTAACGTCTGGGTCAAGCCCTTGGTGAAGGTTGGCCCCGTGATGGTGTGTCGGGGCAGCCCCACAGTGGAGGGTCGGAGCTGCCCTCTGGTTGAGGGTGGTAATGGTCCCGTGGTGAGGGATCCTGACACGGTCAATATACCTCACTTTGTTACCTCTTGTAAACTCTACCACCCTCTACATCCTCAACGTTGTCTCTATTTCATTTACCTTTATTTGTCATAGTCACCCTACCCGCGTTGTTTCTTACCCCCTGTAAAGAACTTTATTTCCAGTATATATTTTGCTCACTGACATTAGCAGGGTTATGCACCCGAACAATAATACAACATATACGAGGTTTATATCAACAATACATCTCAGCTGACGACCCTCTATATCATATTATGTTAGCCGAGACGGCATGGGCAACCGAATGCCCTAATCAAGGCGATCTCATTAACGCTACATATATACCCTATCCTAAGCCAGGTAATCATCTTATCGATCAGCCTTCTAAAGGATGATGAACAGCTGGGATGGACTAAGGACCGCTTTCTGTAACCAAGATTCGAACCTATGCGCTCGACCTCGGGCGGCCCGTGAATGCGTCACGGTCAACAACACTAACCGCTACACCAGGGAGGTGGTCTATATCATATGGTCAACACCTATATCTGCACCAGGCACTATAACCTAAGATCGTCCTCACATCTCTAACAATTTATTTTCTGATATGAGATATTTTAAGATATTTGGTTCTTTTCAGATATCTTTCCTGCTGTCAAATTATTTCAAGGAAATGCATCGAACGACGTATCACCAAACTCACTCTCCATCACACCCCAATGAGTTTCTCGATATTCGACATCTCTGGGGTGGAACCTTCTCCCCGACAATAGGTCCATCAGAGGCTGGGCTTCCAATTTCTGCTTCGACGCGGCAACGTCTCCGTCGCCTGCAGGTCTGATCACTCCCGGAAGAATATCCTGCTATAGCAATCCAATTACCTTCCCCTATCCACCGTTCTCCGACCACATTCTGGGCCAGGTGCACCTCCGTCCCTCGCCACGTCTCCTGGACTGGGTCAGCAGCGGAGCTGGTGGAACAGCCGCATGAAGGGAGAAGCCGATGGTAAGGTGAGTTGATAATTACTGAACGAGAGTCTTCCCAGCATATGTGAGGGTACAGTGATAGACCCTGTCACTGTAAGGCAGTGAACATAATACACGTTGCCACCCCAGGGCTGTGTAGGATGTAGGGAAATATTATATACTAGTAATTCTTGCAAGTCCATATTTATGGACTCCCGTGCTGCAGCGGTTAGCATTTCTGACCGTGACGCCCAGGGTCGAGCACATAGGTTCGAATCCTGGTTGCGGCAGTCGGTCCACAGTCAACCCAGCTGTTCATCCACTCCTAGGGATTGATCGATATAATGGGTACCTGGCTCAGGCTAGGGTATGTATATATAGCGTTAATGGGATGGCCTTGATTAGGGCCTTAGCTGCCCGTGCCGTCTCAGCTAACAAAAAAAAACACGTCAAATTTGAGTAATATAGATATACACGTATTAAAGTTTAGTTATGTTTACAATGATTACTCCAAAATATTATAGCGTATGACTACAACATGAAGGACTGGAATGTGATTTATTTATATCTGAAAATCCTCCGACTTATGTTGTATCCCGGACAGACGGTGGGATGACACAACCCTGACGGACGGCGGACTGACGGACCCCAGACGGACGGGGGGACTGACGGACCCCAGAGGAATGGCGTACCGTCCATAACGGAGGCCAGATACACTAGCATGGTATAAACACCACCAACCCCGTCACCTGCACTACAACAATACCTTACTGCATTGTCACTCTACCTGAAATACAAACAGCCATTTGTTTATGTAAATGATCAGGGGAATTCGAATGGAATCAGCTTCCCATAACTATCTTTGGAAAACAGAGTGATTACTGCAGACTCGACTGTATCTAAATTCTATACTGCTCCACCCTCCACCACCCTGTTTTCCATCAAATATATCGTTAAAATCTATTATCTAAAACCATTTTCGTATGTGCTCTGTCAGATTCGTGAAATAGAGATACGTTGATATTTTTCAAGCTACAGTATCTTAAAAAGATTCTCTTCCAAAAAAGTCAAAACCTCTTTAATGTATAGAAATTAAATTAATATTTTCCATCAGGCTTTGGAAATGAAGGTATGATGGCCAGTAACGTAATCTGTAGAACAATTATATTTCGAAAAAATATTTTTACCTACATGTACACTGCCATAGTTACTCTAATGATGAACCTAATATAACTTTTAAGTTACTCGTATGACTAGAATTGAATACCACAGGTTTGGAGTCATACACAGATATAGTTCGTGACCCTCCTGCTTTGAGAGAGACAACCCAAGACTGACGTACCGAACAGAGGAGCGCTCATTGCCTGTCGGGTCAAATCGTCGTTGAAACCGAGATGTATGAGGCGACCAGACACTGCTGTTATCCACTGGGAAGGAGAATTTGGGCGACTGTCGCCATTACGTGACCAGTGGGGAACTGTTGAAATTGTGAACAGGTCATCAGCTGAAGGAACTATGGTGAGCGTGACCAAATGGTAACTGGTGTGGAACTGGTGCTAGTGTGGCCATTAAATGACTGAAAACTATTGCCATTAGGTAGCTCGCAGAAGGGGCCCAAGGTTAGTGTGGCAGTCGCGGAACACGGCTTAGATTAATTAAGGACTCCAGTTAAGGAGACCCAAATCATCATAAACCTTTAGGGACGGTCCACACAGCACCTAATCATCATCAAAGTTCAGCCAATCATAAACCCATGGAATAATGCTGCCCATTAGTATTACTATTCTTAAGATCCTTCCCCTATGGAGGAAGGCCTCGGAGAGAGTTCAGAAAGTCATAAAACACGTGATATATCGTTCCACGTTACTAAGATTATTCTTAAGATCCTTCCCCTCCCAAGAGGGTCTCGGAGAGAGTAGTGCCATACCACACACAAGGTGAAGAACAATAAGCCACTTTACACACTGAAAACTTTACTATATCTTGATAACATATGTGTTTGACCTTCCTTGGCATATTGCAACTGTCTTGTGTTCAGAGGGGAAATGACAGAGAGAGTTCGACGATATAGGAGGGTGGCTTATATTTCATGACTTTAGTGAATCTTGATTACTACAGACCTTGATATGTCCTTCGAAAGCCGTACGAAAAGTTTGTTATATTGTTTGTAGTGGAAGTCAAATAGAAAACTGATCCATTAAAACTTACTGAATGACACCATTATATCGTTATATTATCAGAGGATGAAATTCAGTGATTTCCATATTTCATTAGTATGTATCTACATCAAGTGGCAGATGAATATTCGTATTGATGACTAATCTACCACATTATTCACTTCACCAGTCATTACTTTCAAGGGTTCGAATCACGGGACACGGATATATACAGAGAAGAACAGAGAAACTGCACGAGCCTCAGGGAATGTAGAAACTATCCCCATACTGCACAAACTTCCTGTTCAGGACCTACAGAGAAATCATCCGCCACAACGACATCAACTGACTGATCCACTGTGATGGATGGAGGAGGAGGAGGAAGAGGAAGAGGAGGAGCAGGAGAATTTGGAGGAGGAGAAGCTGGTGAATTTGGAGGAGGAGGTTTACTATGGCGTTTTAAGTCGTTGTTTGTTCGCTGTGGATTGCAAGGTAATTACGAACATCCTTGTTCATTATAGGAATAAGTTGTTCTCCCAGGTAGGTACAGTTGATCCTAGAGATTTACAGAGGAACTTTGCAGACCTTTGCTTGATGAAATATAACTTAGAGCTTTTCAAGAAATATTTCCTGTCTTCGTTTGATGTGAATATAGCGGATATAACGTTATCATTTCCTCTGGATGATGAGTACATTTCATATTGCTATATACGTACTTATTTGTTTATACAGACGTAGATAAGGATAGCAAACAGGTGGCCTGTAGCGAGGTAACCTGCTGAAGGAACTGAGGATCTTCATTTATTTCCATCTTGTTCATGCTAACCAACCGTTTGGAAATGATTATTTAGTCTCATCTTGAAACAAGTAATATACTCGCTCAATGTATCATCCAGTGATGCAGGTATTGTACTAAGATAATGAATCTGGAAACGATCAAACACAAAGTGGAAACCTTATAACAAAAGATGAAACTTGTCAACACAACTTTGCACACTATGTCATGTTCTCCGTAAATCCAGACGTCTCTTCACTTTACGAAGATTCACTCTTAACAACATGGCTGTACTCATGCCACTCATTATGGCCTCAGTATACGTATGATATAAGACAGTAATTCACAGTTGATAACTGCGGACGCATTTCGTTCAATCAACAACGGAAGGCGGAAGTTACCCTTCAGAATATTTTACCATTCCACTGGCAAGCTCGGAATTCAACCAGGAGCTGTCATGAGCAGAGCGCTTACTGTGCACCTAAACATTGCTCTTAACTAGCGAGCTAAAGAATGAAACGCAACTCGCCCATTGGATTATATATAATGGTCAATGTACTTAATCTACACTTGATCCGAGATTCGTCTCTTGGTCTGGATAATAAAATGGAGGAATTCACCCAGTATTGTGTTGAGGTCGCTGGAAGGAGCTGATGCGGCTGGGAAGTGTTGATGCGGCTGGGAAGTGTTCAGGGTGCTGGGAAGTGTTAAGGGTGCTGGGAAGTATTAAGGGTGCTGGGAAGTGTTGATGCGGCTGGGAAGTGTTAAGGGTGCTGGGAAGTGTTGATGCGACTGGGAAGTGTTAAGGGTGCTGGGAAGTGTTGATGCGGCTGGGAAGTGTTCAGGGTGCTGGGAAGTGTTCAGGCGGCTGGG
>JAUTYZ010280581.1:0-10074 GCA_032273725.1 Panulirus interruptus
TCGTGTGTATTTATGATAGTGTGTGTGTGTGTGTGTGTGTGTGTGTGTGTGTGTGTGTGTGTGTGTGTGTGTGTGTGTGTGTGTGTGCGTAAACACCACCCGCTTATAAACCCCATCAATAAAGCCAATAATGGCATCACCGGGAGCCTCCCAGACGCCACTCCCGACACCGGCACGGGTCGGGTGGCCGGTCGTTAAGGTCCACTGGTCTCCAATGGCTGCCAATAGAGGTCGTTGCTCCACGGCGTCGTGTTTCATGAGGGTGGTGCCTCGTGTCATCTCCCGCGTCGTGTCATCTCCCGCGTCGTGTCATCTCCCGTGACGTATCATCTCCCGTGACGTGTCATCTCCCGCGTTGTGTCATCTCTTGCGTCGCGTCATCTCCCGCCTCGTGTCATTTCCCGCGTCATGTCATCTCTCGCCTCGTGTCATCTTCCGCCTCGTGTTATCTCCCTCCACCAATATCGTAAGTACCTAAAAATTCCCGAAGCCCCCAATTTTGCACAATTCCTTCTAACAAGCCATTAAGGACCCCAATTCCTTGCACGAAATAACCCACTCTCACTCACCAGCCGCAGGTGGCTCGACCTCAAGCCGACTCTAGCTATGGCCACTGCGGAAACGGATCTCGTAGCAGCATCCTTAGAACCTGGGTACATCAGACCTCTCGACACTTGACTTGTGCGATTCGTCATCCTGGCCAGCTCAGGCCTCATATCCTATAAGGCAGAACAAGTGAACGACAACTAGATGGTGTACGTACAGCCATGACTGACAATACACCGCTTAAGTATACTGATGGATTCTTGCGGGAAAACGATAAGGCCGACGCGGCTCACGCAGTCTACGACCATAACAACCTTAGTCACTCCCAGCATGAGAAGTTTAGCCCTTAGCCCAGCTCTTCCCACTACGAACTCTATGGTGTTCTCAAAGCACGGAGACGTCTCGTCCAATTCCGAGCCAGCTCTTGCAACACTCTCCGGAAAGCTTGCACTGCAGGAAACTGTTCCATCAATTATTCACTCCCTGCTTACAGTACACCACACTTGGGACACAAGCGTCATGACCTGGCACTTAATCTTGCTAAATACGCCCGTTTGCTCCCAGGCCTTCACATCAGACGGTCCAACAAAAGGCACAGTCCGCGCCGACCATAAGATGCCAGGAAGGTCTGACAAGGTGCCGGTAAGGTCCGACAAGGTGCTCTTCAGAGATGCTGAAAGACCATATTGTTGTAGCATTAATTATCATGGTAATTTTTAGGCTAATGAAACATTAGTGTGGAGGGCACCGGACCTAGAATAAACAACGTGATATCATAACTGCCAGAAAACGCCCAGGGTACGGGGACAGCGAACGACAAAACTCCGTTTCTGGGATTTGGTGAAAACATGCCGTGATAGGCGGGCATACCGGCGCGCGCTTCCTCGCATAATACGAACCACTGGCATCTCTGAGCAGCGCTTCCACACACGACACTGAATTTCCTGAGACAGAGGTAAAAAAGTTCCAAGATTTCCTAATTTTCCTTATATCTACTCACAAATTTTAAAATGAAATAAACTGACCGATTATAGTTCCCATATAATGTCCCAAACGAAAATCAGATACGTAACTCACAAAGATAAATAATGGTATGGACCTTTAAATTCGAACCCTGGTCCGAACCAGCATCACATATGAAGCTTTATTATAGCCAAGCTTGCTAACTGTCAAGACGTAGTCGAGGCAAGATTTTCATTATGTTTCACCAGATGTAAATAATCGTCGAACAAAACCGGGAACAGACTTTTGTCTTACACTGTACGTACGTGTGGCAAGTCGCAAGAAACCATGATCCTGAACATTCCAAGCGCTGACTCTATTCTGCACCCGATGAACACAAACTAGGACGCTATGCTAGCGAACCTCCCAAAAATCATTGGTATCACACCTCACAGCTTACCGTTTCATAGTTTGGGTGACTATTTTACTGACTAATATCCTTGACGACATTCTGACACTATATCCAAAATTCGCTATGCCCTGATGTAATTATGCCGAGTGTTGGCACTTTTTGTAACTACATTTCCTGTGTGTTATGTACCTTGACCTTCTTTGTATTATTGTCAATATTAACAACATGCCCTGTGCAAGTACAGTCTGTAACTGCGTGTCCTATAAGTAATGTATCTCTGACCTTTTGTACCGCTATCAACACTAATACTGTAACTGTACAGTACACCATATGTAGATTGTGTCCTGTTTCTTCACCTACCCCTGTATTATCACCAATGTCAACAAGATGTTCCGTATATGTATGTGTTTAAGTTATACTTGTTTTGTATAACGTAAATGCCATCAATAACATTCCTGCCTTACTGACGGCACAAGAGGGGCCCTCAGAAACCTTGGGCCCACCTGTCACCCTCCTATGTCAACTGTACGCTCCATACTAGCTAGCCTCCACCTAACCTAGCCAAGTACCCTTCACTCATACTATCGCTGGCAAATAAAAATTTTCATTCAAATTCGAAGTTTCCACTTACGAAAAGTATGTCACCACTGCCGCTCTGAAAAGTGTAAGTTATCGTTACCGGTACCTTGTGGGACCTTCCCGGTACCTTGTAGGACCTTCCCGACACCTCGTGGGACCTTACCGATACCTTGTGGGACCATTCTGGCACCTTGTGTGACCTTCCCGGTACCTTGTGGGACCTTTCCGGTACTTATGGAACATTTGCGGTACCTTATGGGACCTTCGTAGTATCTTATGGGACCTTCCCGGTACCTTGTGGGACCCTCCCAGCACCTTGTGGGACCTTCCCGGCACCTTGTGGGACCCTCCCGGCACCTTGTGGGACCTTCCCGGCACTAAGTCTGTCTTTCCTGGCAAGTTACCTTGTCGGCCTTTCCCGGCACCTTTTCGGCCGCTGCTAAACGCTCCAACGCATCGTTAATCTTCCCTTCCCTTACTACTTTACAACCGACCAGCAGTGTAGATCACATCTTCAATACTCGATATATGTCGCCCGTGGCTCCCCAGAAACGTTAAGTAATTCTAATGTATTCACTTGTAGAATAAATCACCCTCCTATTCCCATCCTAAGAATACATTACCAGAATCATCTCACGTGATGTATGAGTCTAGTTTCCTCGTCCATACATTCTGAAACTAAACTAGTTCAGGCGGGCGTCACTACAGCCGTGGGCCGCTATCACATCATTTACCTAACACCATCACTTTCTTGGACTCTCGCTAAATCATTAACTGCTCTCATTCTTGGGCAGCTCGTAACCCATCCCCTCACCGAGTCTTACGCTTGTCACCAAAGCCTCACCATCACTTCAAGAAATAGAGAAAAATTGCGATACTTTTCCTGATTTTCTTTGTCAACTGTTGCTAGACCTTCCATCTCTCCGGGTCACCAAAACACTGTGACACGGCCATCACTACTAGTAACCTCGGAGTTCCGTCAAGCTGATTTATTTTCTCTCCCTCGCACTGTCTACACCTTCATCCTACTGGTTCCTTCATCACTAATAAAGTTTCTTTTCCAGCGGGCGGCGTCACCACCGAAACCACGACCCCCCCAACATGAGCAAGACAGGAGGATGATAAGCGCACACACTCTACACACGGCGGACACCACCACCACCACTGCCGCCTGTCCCCCGCCGTGCGAGTACACTGCCTCACCCCCAACCCTGCCACTGGTACGATGATGGTGGTACTCCTCTCGTCAACATTCCTCGCTTTACTCCTTCCCCGAGAACAACAGAAACCACCAACTGCCAAGTCAACCACCGCCTCAGGACGTCTAAAATCTCACGTCCCCGAGACGATATCATCATAAAACTCCTCTGATTTCACACTCAACATTCAAAATCCAACTGGGAATCGATGAGAGTGCGCAAGGGGGCAGGAAAACCACGGCGCACCCCCCTTCCTCCCCCTGCCACTACCTACAGGAGTGGTTACAGACAAACACTACAACAGGGAGATAACCTTTGCCCGTGCCCACCGGCACGGCAGACAGGGGCCAGAGGGGCAACTATACTACACGTAATACAGGATGTTTGTGTGCCGTCCTGAACTCATCGCCCTCGACGAGCGTCCAGCCCGACTCAACCGGCACACACGATGCTCGCTCTCTCTCTCTCTCTCTCTCCTCCATATGTAACCTCGCTCTTTTATAAGACTATTCATCTGTTTATGTACCAAGGTTCCATAGCACATCAGACAAAAAAGATATCTCAGTTGATAAGTAGTTATTCCTTACATGGTCAAGTTACTATAACAAATATCATATCGTCAACTGTCACGCATGTACAAACTTTGACTGGACATTTGAAGGAACGAATCACACGCACATGTCACCCACAGTAACTGCCACAGTTTATCATTAGATAAGAGTTGTGATAACATATCTCCGTGATGCATAACGCTAACCACGTCATATATGCCACCCATACGCGACCAGTTATGACTATACCACTTAATTGCGACATATATATTAATACTTCTCGAACTTTTTTTATTAATTAACAAATGCGTCATCTATCGCAGGTCTGTGACGATATGCAACTCGTCCAAATATCTGAACTTGTTTAAGTCTGCCCCCCCGCCCCATCCCGCCTCTCTCGACAGCCCTCAAGAAAATCTGTGAACTGCAACTCCTCGGTACAGTGGTCGCCATGGCAACCATAATGTAAACAAAGCCCAGCGAGCGACTGGAGGGAGAGGCCGAAGATGGGCGTGTCCCTCCCTTGGCGCCGAGAAGGTGGGAGAGACGCGGGAGAGAGGGTGGGTGGTGGGAAGGGGGGAGGGTTTGCTAGAGGTAGGGGTAATAGAAGGAATGGAGAATGATGGCGGCCAAGACAGCAGAAGAGCGGTTTCCGAAACTGTGTGTGTGAATGAGTGAGTGACAAGAGTAAACAGTATCATAAATATCCTCTCATCGTCAAACTGATGTTCTCTGCTTGGGAGACTTCAACGTACCTTTTAGGAAATGTTTGAACTCCTCCCATACATATGGTGGTGGTGGTGGTGGTGGTGTGGGGGGTTCAAACCCTGAACGTTTTCCATTCTTAAGAATGTGGAGCATGTTGTTACCCACCCTACGCCATATTGCAGACCATCCCGACCACTATCCTGACACACTAAATGTTTTTTTGTTTTTTTTTCCATCGCTAACCCTTCGCACTGTAGCTACACAATCTCGCTCACCAATCGACTCATTTTCCACACTCTTGTAGCTGTACCTTCAAAACTACACCTCCTCCCTTTCCAAATACCCATGTGGCACGTTCATGGCGGTGAGTGGACTAACTTGCGAAAATTCTTTTTCGACTTTCCTTGGTAAATTGCTGTTCTGCTTCTCCTTTGGTGATGCTTCTGTCTCTAGCGGGGGTAGAACACAGGCTACTACTGCGGAAACGGAAACAAATATAACCTCTTCCTACACAACTACCTCTGCTTCTAGTCCATGGTTTGACTATTAGTGTTCTGAGGCCATTCAGGCAAGGGACCTGGCATATCGGACCTGGAAACACTCTCCTACGTCAGACTCGCATTCATCCCGCTATCACTTTATGCATGTTTACCAAAGGAAGTGCAACAAACTTTCCTCTTCATCCACTGATGCTGAAGGTTCTTTTTGGTCTTCAGCCAAAAGTATATCGAACAGCTTCTGTCGAACAACCTTTCCTTCGTTTTTCCGCTCTGACGATACTATGGTTGTCTCTCCCACTGATAAAGCAACTCTTTCTGGTTCTCTGTTTTCCTCTAAATCTGACTATCCCTCATCATGCCCTTCTCACTAATTCTATGCCTCTAGTATAATCTCTTTTGGTCAGGTCCACGAAGTACTTCTCTTTCTGGACACAAGCAAGGCGCACGGACCAGATGGTATCCATTCTCATGTTTTAAAGGAGGACGACTCCGAACTTGTGCCTTTGGTTACTCATCTGTTCCCGCTCGTGTTTAATAATAAAAAAAGTTTTCCTTCTGAGAAACATGCATTGGTACTGCCTAACTCAAAGATGGGTGATTATTCTAACCCTTCCAACTATCGTTCTCTTGCTCTGACTTCTTCTACATAAAAATACTTTGAATCCCTTCTCAACTCCACTTTCCACTTTACAGTCTTCTCTCTGATCATCAGTATGGTTTCCTCAAGCCGATATTCTCTTGTGATATTCCTTCCTATCATCCTAATGTTTGGTCATCCTCTTGAAGAGATTCTGTGGAATCCTGTTGTTCCTATGTTATACTTCTTGATATCTTGAAATCATTTGACAGGATCTGAACTACAGGATCTTCACTTTTGACTCTCCTCCCTCGCTGTGTTCTCTCGTACCTACCTTCCTCTGTGGCTGGTCTGTCTTTGGAATCGTTGAGGAATCAACTCCTCCCTCCTCTCTTTTCAACGCCTAGGGTTTTGTCTCGTCTCGTACGCCCTTCCTCCGTAACGATTTCCTTTCCTCATCAGGTAACCAGATGCACTCATAGCTGGACGACTCAACGCTGCGTAGCTTTACCTCTCTCAGATCTACTCCACCTCCTCTTACTCCATCTACTTTTCGTTTCTGGACCACATTGGGTCACGCTGGGTCACCATAGACCACAATAGATCACCCTGGACCACAGAGGGTCACACTGGGTCACCCTGAACCACATTTGATCACATTGAGTCACCCTGAATCATATTGGGTCACGTTGGGTCACCTTGGACCAAATTGGGTCACTTTGGATCACACTGGCCCACATTGCCGGATCACCCTGGACCAGAGCGGATCATCCTAGGTCACGCTGGATCATTTTGGATAGCAATGGACCACAGTAGGTCACGTTGGGTCACCCTGGACCACAGAAGGTCACATTAGGTCACGCTGGATCACCTTTAATCGCCATGGGTCATCATAGGTCACGGTGGGTCACTTCGAATCACAGTGGGCTAACCTAGGTCACACTGGATCACCCTGAATCATATTTGTTCACTCTAAGTCACGCTGGATCACCTTGGTTCCCGCTAACTCGTCCTGCACCACAGTGGGTCACTTTAAATCACCCTGGATCACTAGTAGGTCACGCTAAATCACCCTTGACGACATTGGGTAACCCCGGGTCATGCTGGATCACCCTGGACTACATTGGGTAACGCTGGGTCACCCTGGACAAAAATGAATCACACTAGATCACCCTGGACCAAAGCGGGTCACGCTAGGTCACTCGGATTACACTGGACAACACTGGGTCGCCATAGGTCATCGTTGGATCACCCTAATGATTGTGGGTCACCCTAGGTCACGTTGGGTTATTTTTGATAGCCCTGGACCACAGAAAGTCACGCTAAGTCATTCTGGACTACCGAAGGTCACCCTAGGTCACAATGAATCACCCTAGATTACAGTGTGCTACCCTAGGTCAAGCTGGGTCACTCTGGATCACAGTGGGTCACCCTTAGATCACTCTGGATCACCCTCGATCATAGTGGGTAGCGCTGGGTTACCCTGGACCACAGTGGGTCACCCCGGGTCACCTTGGTGGACGCCATGTTCCACCAGGGAACACTGCATACCGCTGGGTCTCACCAGGTCATACCCACGGACGTTAGGTTTGCAGTGGGGCTTGTATTGGTCACACTAGACCATGCTGGGTCACCCCACGTCAATCCAGGATTCAGTAGGTCACATCGGATTACCCTAGCTCACCTTACCTGGTTTTGGTCAAACTAGGTAAAAAATCTGGTCAAACTAGGTTACGCCGAGGTCACAGTGGGTCACGCTGGCCGGCACTAAACCACATTACTTATTCTTGCTGGATAATGCTGGGGTCACACTGGGTCACGCCCTAACCATAATGAATTATGTTAGTGTCACATAGGACACTCCTGGGTCTCGAGTCACCTGTTTCACATTAGATATCACATTATCACATTATATCACTTGGGATCACACTGAGTGACGCAAGTGTCATATTTGGTCACTCTGGGTCAAAATGGGTCACCCCAGGTTATTCTAGATTACAGTTAGTGACAGTTAGTCAGACCAGAGTCCCAGTGGACCAAGCCAAGGTCACACTATATCACAATGGGTCACAGTGAATCATACTGGGTCACACCGGTGTTAAAATGGTCCACCTTGGGTTACTCAGGGTTATATTGGGTCACATGTGGTCACTAGGAATCAAGGAAGGTCACGACGTTCTTCATCAGGTCATCCGTTGTCACTTGGAGTCACGATGGGGTTCTCACGAGGTCACTCTGGGTCACACTAGGTCATGGTGGGTCACAGAGGATCACCTCCTGCCAAGAAGCTCGTAACTTGGCCGGGCTGACGTGATGAGACGCCTCGGAAGTTGGAGTTTGTGGGGAGTTGTCCGCCCGTCGGCCGCGCGCTACACTGGGAATTAAAACTTGGCGTCGGGATGAACTTGGCGTGACACAAGTAAGTTATATTACCATAAGAGTAATTTGTGTGTGACGGGGGAGGAGCCCAGCCTCACCAGGGGCTCGGGGACGGGCAGATTAAATACCTCCGGCAACCTTTTGACTTGGGTCGTACGGTCCTCGTCAGGAGGTGATCAATGACACGGTCCAGCGGGGGAGGCGCACCTGCCTCTCCCTCACCTGAAGAAGGTAATGTTCTCTCTTGGGAAGTCATGACCATAGTGATGGGGTTTTCTGATACACCAGCCACCACCACCGTCATCACCACTACTAGCCTGCCACACCACCACCTGATGCCACACCACCACCTGCTGCCACACCGTCGCCTGCTGCCACATCACCACCTGCAGCCACACCAACACCTGCTGCCACACCACCACCTGCAGCCACACCACCACCTGCTGCCACACCATCACCTGCTGCCACACCACCACCTGCTGCTACACCGTCGCCTGCTGCCACACTATCACCTGCTGCCACACCACCACCTGCTGCCTGCCACACCACCACCTGCTGCCACACCACCAACTGCTGCCATACATTACTTTCACCTGCCACAGAACAGTAACTCCACAACATCCACCACAGCACAGTACCTCCACAGAAATTACCACAGTACAGTACCTCCACAGCGCACACCACACAGCTTAGCCTTCACAGAGCCTACCACAGCACAGTACGTCCACAGTACTTACCACACTACAGTACCTCCACATCACCTACCATAGAACAATATATCCAAAATAGCCACCACAGTACTGTACTTCAACACACTACAATACTTCCACAGCATCTACCACAGTACAGTACAACCACAAAACCTACCACAGTATTGTATCTCCACAGCTCCAACAACAAATCATAATCTCCACAACAAATACTGCAGTACAGTACCTCCACAGTACCTACCACACTACAGTACCTCTACACCACCTACAGTAGAGCACTTTCAGAGTACCTACCACAGTACTGCACTTCCATCGCAACTACCACACAACAGTACCTCCACATTACCTACCATAGTACTGTACTTCCACAGTACCTACCACATAACAGTTCCACCACAGCACCTACCACAGAACATAACCTTCACAGCACCTACCACAATACAGTACCTCCACAGTTCCTACTATACTACATAACCCCCACAACACTTACCACAGTACAATACCCCCAGAGCACCCACCACACTACGGTATCTCCACAGTACTTACCATACTACATAACCTCCACGATACCTACCACAGTACAGTACCTCCACAGCACCTGCTAAGTACTGACCACAGTACCAACCAAAGTAATTAGCAAACCAGCCACCTCTTCACCTGTCATAGTACCTACCGTAGTACCTACCACAGTACCTACCACAGTGCCAACTACACCATCTACCACAGTATCTACCATGCCTGTCAGAGTATAGAACCTATCACATCATCTACCGCAGAAAGTACCATTGTACCTTCCACACCACTTACCACAGCATCTATCATACCACATATCAGAGTACAGAACCTACCATATCACCTACCACAGTACCTAAAGCATCACCTGCCACGACGTCAACCACAGCAAAGTATTATGATAAAAAACAAAGACACACACACACACACACACACACACACACACACAAAATATATAT
>JAUTYZ010280692.1:0-10073 GCA_032273725.1 Panulirus interruptus
GTGTCAGCGAGGTAGCACCAGGAAACAGACGAAGAAAGGCCACATCTGCTCACATCCATACACGAGCTGTGAACGATAGGCTCTGGTTTCACTGAAGTATACATGGTAGATAGAAAACATGTGTGCAAATGAGGCCATTTATCATGTGATCCTAAGACTACCAGGCTACCTCACAAAGACAGAAAAGGCAGATAGATATGATAGAAAAAGAAATTACCTAGATATGATTGAAATGAAATAATGGTTTTTGCCATAACATTATATGGTTATTGGTTTACTCTAGTGTTTTGTAACTGCAGCTGAAAAAATGGATGCCCACGTTTGTATTACATCCAATTAATTTTCTACCATTATTTTTGGTCATTGTATATATCGTGCATGAAAAAACTGTCATGAGTTATGTTGTCAGAATTATTTTGTATTTTGAAAACAACTATTAGGAGTCCTTAGAGTCTACTTTTTTAAAGAAAATGATTTTAGATATCTAACTGAGTCTTTTTCAAGAGGGTTGTTTGTGAATAACAGGAATGAAAGAAAGAATTAGTTTTGTTGCACTTCTTGGTTGTTGTTGTGTTAGTTTTACTTTCTCTTTGATCAAGTTCAGTGACCATAAATGAACATCATATCCTTCTTGAGGACTGACAATGGCATTGTAAAGAATAGGTACTGTGTCTTTCCCTTCATAGCATATATTTTTAGCTCTGAAACATAACACTGTTTGTTTTGTTATATGTAGCTTGGCATATCTTTATTTATTTTCGGTCATTACTGATTACCACTTCAATGCCTTTTTTTTCTTGTATATCCAGTAATGGCTTACCAAAGATTTTTGTCATATTTGACTTTTTATCACCAAAGTGAATTACTTGTATATGTCTATACTGAATTTCATTTGCCATGTGCAAGACCGCTGCATCAGTGAATGACTGAATCGTTAAACAGTCTTCCTTTGTTTGGGCTTTATTTCTTAATTTCGCTTGATCAGCAAATTTTTAAATTTTGCTGGCCAGTACTGTCTCTTGATCATTAACGTACTTGATGAAAATAGGGGGCCAAAGACTGAAACTTTTGTTAACCCGCTTTCCTTACTGAGCCAGTCCAATGCATCTGTTTAATACTTGGTAATCTGTCAGCCAGTATGCAATCCATGTACATGTCTTGATTTCCTGTGCTGTTAGCTATAATTTTACATAATAGTCTTATCTTTTAAATGGTCCTGTATCGAAAGCTCGTAGGAAGTATAATTATATAACATCTAAGGTTATTTTTGAATCCCAGTTACAGAGAGTCCCTGATTTATGAATCATCGGTTCACTAATTTTTGAAGTAATGAAAAAATTTTCATGTTTTAGTTTATGAATGAAAACCTCACAATTACAAAAATTCAACTCATTAATTTTGTGTTTCTTTTGCATCTTTGGAAGATCATGAGGTGCTAACACAGGGACTTGATCAGTTTACAGTACAGGACGTACTTGTTTATTATCATTAATTTGTAGCATAAGCAAAATAATGGTAAAGAAAAGCAAAAATCCCACAGGCCTAGTGTTGTAAGAAGTGTTACAAAAGAAAGCAGTAACTGTAAAATCTTTGGATAAACTCGTGTTATTTGAAGTTATATTATGCACAAGAACTTAACTGAAGTCTGAAACGTGGTAGACATTGTGTGTAAACAAATGGGACGTTAGATGTTGTTTTGACGGCAGCATCACTGTAGTCAGATTGGTCACTTTTGCCACATAGGTTAGACTGTGGAAAACATTCGTACAATACATCTTTAAGCACAGCAATAAAATCATAATGACAATTATTGTATATTGTGGTGTACAAGCATGTTGACTCCAACTTTTTCTGCTCAAAATTTAGGTTTCAACCTAAACTTGCTTTTTAAGTCAACCCCCAAACAAACATTGAACAGGGTACACCACTCCTTACCTTTACTTTAACATATCTTGTTGAAGTACTGTTTTATGAGTTCAAAAAGAATATGATTTCAAAATGAATCATTTTCAGAGTGATGTACTATTTGTTGTGGAAATTTTAACTATGGTTAGTCTATTAAGCTTCAGCAGGAAGCTTATGGTTCTGTCCACTGACTTTCTTTGGTGCATAATCAATTACTTTTTTTTACTGAGTGAGACCCATAATGAGGGTTAAATAAAACAAAACACTTCTTTAATAGCACCAACCTTTGCCAATGTATCATCAAAGCACACAAGATGACCAGGTGCAGACAGTGCCTGGATTCACGAGTGGTGAGATTTCAACTAAACCAGCCCGCTCTGAATCATGCACGCAACACTGAACATATCCAGAGTGGAATCTTTATGATGAAGCTTTATTATGGCTTTTGATCATTGTTTAAGCCAAAAACTATCATTAAAAACATGTTCAGCATTTTGTAGCTCTTCAAGATGTTTTGGGAATTTCTTTTCTTTTATGGGAATGTATCTCAGTTTTTAAAGTGAGAGTTTATTGCAAAAAGTGCTTTGATTTACGAATTTTTTATTTTTGAAAGGTTTATCAGAAATGGAACCCATATGTAAATGAGTGTATGCCTGTATTACGTGTATGATGGAAGAACTCTGTTAAATTCACTATCATTGAACATGACCATTTATTATGGATCTCAGATTTTCAGTTATTAAAAATGATCTCCAAAAAATTTTACCTAAGACAAATTAAGTCTCGGTGGTCAATGATTTACTGTCTATTTTTCTATGTCCTTTTTTGTAAATTGGTGTTACTTTGGTTAGCTTCCTATCATTCGGCTCTTTTCCTTCCTATAGTGTTTTGTAGAGTGTTTTAATGATGGAAACTCCTGTACATCAGCATATTTCTTTCAATATTCTAGGAAAGAGGTCATCAGGACTAGCTGACTTACAGATTCAGTTTTTCTAGATTTTTAAGCACTTCATAACTCTGAATTTCTGGAAGTATATTTTGTTCCGTTGGTCTCTTCTCTGTTTTTTCTATGTTTAGATGCTATTTTTGTTAAATAATCAGTATATAGTATCTTTGAAATTTTTCTTGTTCCTTTTATATTTAACCCTGCTCAGCTGGGTGCAACATGCCAGTATAGTGGCAAAGACTTTGGCAGCAATGTCTTAAATTCTCACATAAATGTCTTTAGCAACCTAATTACACTGGTGGAAGAAATATTATGCATCACATTCGCCTATAAATCATCATGGTGTTATTGTGTCATAAGGGTGGGAAGCCAGAATTATATGACAACTCTGGTAATCAGTCTTATAAAAAATATATTATCTTGTATTGGCATTTATATTTTGATGAATATTACTTATTTTTTCATGTCAAAAATATTATTTATGTAAATGATATGTAAATACATAGTTAATGTGTATGATATATAAGAATGTGTAAAAAAATATGTAAATGATATGTGTGGGATATGTAAAATCATGGATAAAAAGAAAGTATATTATGTGGTTAGGTGTACGTAGAAAGAAATCACATCAAGAAAAATCCCATGATCATCAAGTACATAAATAAGGAGCCTTCATGACTCCAGCCAGGGCTTTCCCCAAACATAGCACCCTCCTTCACCAATATAAAGGAAAGAATATTTTTGGGAGCATTTTCTCCAACAGCGTATGATACAGAGATATTCTGTAAGAGATTTTTTTTTTTATTTGTTGACAAGGTGAGCTTCATTTCATACATGTGCCTCATTTAGGGATCTTCACATTGCAGTAATTCTCAATTAAAAAATCTGAACACCACCCACAACTGAGAAGTCACCTTTAGCAAGGCTTTATCATCTTCAGCAGCCGGAAAGTGCAGACTCTTCAAGGGCCTTCCATCCCTATAGGGTCCCACCATACCCTGCTCCTACCTTGAGGGGAGCCTCAAAGCTGTTGGAGTTGCATAATTAGCTGATTTACCCTCTTTGTAATTTTGTACACATTCCATGATCCATGCCTCAACTCTGATATATATGTAACCAGATGTTTAGGCAGGATAGTTATGAAGAGTAAGGGGGATGGATAACTGAACATTTTAGAGTTAGAATTGGAAGGATAGTCAGAGTAAAGATTGAAGATGTGAGAAAGTTGATAAAATTAAAAAAGGTGCATGGACAAGAGTCACTTGGAGTGTTATCTTCAAGTAGACTGTTTAGCAGTTGATAAACTGGCCAGGAGTTTATACTGTCTATCTGTCTATATCTCTGACACCTGATCCCTCCAGGAACTCCCTCAAGGGGGTGGCCACAGCAAAAGTCTCCATAACTGCTGAACTCGTGTCACTTCTTAGCCTTTAGTGCCTCACCCTTAACAGGCCACTGGCAGAGGGCAACTTTAGAGCAGTGATTCCAGAGGTTCTTACATAATGTTCCAACTAACTACTTCTACCCAGTGTTTATGCCTAATGTTCTAACCTGCTACTACCTGATGCTCCCGCTTAATGTTTCTACCTACTACTTTTACCTAATGTTCCTAACGGGTACTTCTATCTATTGCTCCAACCATTTTGCCAAAAGGCAGGTAAAGCTAGAATTACGAAGAATGAATTGTTTGAGTTAAGCGTTGTTAAATGTTATATGTGACAGGAGAGATTTCATGTTTGTGGACATGATGTGGTTGAGACAGAAAGAAAAGACAGCTACCTGGGTCAGAGGATTGCAACTTGACAACTACTGAATTGCTGGCATACTATGCAGCCATTGCTAACGCTCCCGATACTCAGGCGGGTAGTTCCAGTAATATACCTCTTTGGTCGGTGACTGGCTACCAACTACTACATGCCAGGAGTATATACTAGTACAGTTAACCCTTAACCCAGTTACTGTTGTATTTCCGATCTATTTTGTCAAGAAATTTTTTGAGAGAAATTTTATGTTGCAAATATGTTTGTACCAAGAAAAAATAATTAAAATAACATACAACATGTAATAAGTGAGTATGAGTGAGAGACTCGGCCTCATATGTGAGCCGCTGTCCAGCAACACACCCCCACACCCAGTCCCTCAGGTAATGTATAATTGTTTATGTTGATTATCTGTTTGTGATGCTTCTTTTGGTTTTATCTTTTTTGCATGCATTTGTTCATAAATGATTGGTCAGTAATATTTAGAAATATTTTACTAGCACAAAAAATTAATTTAACCCCTTAACATTCCATTCAATTTTCCCTTCCAGCCCCCAGAATTATGTTTTTCAAGTTTGAAAAATTCATTTAACCATACCATCTTAAAGATATTCATATAACAATGAAAAAAATCACATTAGAAGTATATTTTCTTCTCTACTTTTACTGTAACAATGTGTGAAGTTTTGTAGATTTTTCAGCACAACATGCTATAAAGTGCAGGAGGACGGCCTGAGTGTCAAGTGGAGTTGCCACTGTGCTTGTTTTATATTTTGTTTACCAACCAAAAAATTGATTACTGAATATGTTTTATCTTGTGTAATAAATCTTTTCTTAAAATTGATTTGATTTACTGATAATTTTTCATAACATCAAAACTAAAAGTATTTTTGAAGTTACCAGTCACACTTTTCATTCAGATTCAGTGTTTGCAGGTGCTGGCAAAGCTGCCTCCAATTTTGCTTGAAAACCTTCTGCCTCACCTTGGTCAGCTTTCAATGCTGGAAGAGTCAGTATCCAGAAAATCACTCTCCACACAATCTGAAGACTGATCATCATTGCCAAATGATTCAGGATCATCTTCTGCATAGTCCCCTAACTCTAGCTAAAAGCTACTCAGTTTCCTTCTTAGAAATCTTAAGAAAATATGCTCTCATTGGCATGGCAGGAGGATGACTGACTGTGGGTGAAAATTATCTTGCAATGCCACCTCAGCCATAACCCATCCTTGATGCACAACCTTGAAATGTAGGCATGAAATTTTATGCATAAATATCCATTTGGAGATGTTAAGGGGTTAAGAATGGCAAGTGGTTGGCACATGTAGGAAGGAAACTAATTTTTTTTTTTAAATATTTTAGCTTTTTACCCATCATCTGTTACCAAATGCTTCCACCATTCCAGGATTACTTAGAGGGAAATTAAATGCAGTTGTGACATTGCTTCCTCCACAAGTGTAGTGTAAGGATGTCCCCCTCTAAAATCACTCCCTGAGTCATATTTCTTCACACTCGAATTTCACTTCCCTTTCCTATTTCACTTCCCTTCCCCCCCATACACATTTGCCATTTCCCGCGTCAGCGAGGTAGCGTCAAGGACAGATGACTGAGCCTTAAAGGGAAAATCCTCACTTGGCCCCCTTCTCTGTTCCCTCTTTTGGGAAAGTAAAACTAGAGGGGAGGATTTCCAGCCCCTCTGCTCCCACCCCTTTTAGTCACCTTCTACGACATGCAGGAAATATGTGGGAAGTATTCTTTCTTCTCTATCCCCAGGGATATTTCCTATTTATATGTGTGATAACTTATTTATTGCTGACATACTTTAACTTATATATATTGATATGTCTACCTCTTCATCATGTAGATCATTCAACAATCTAAGCATTTTTCCAAAGGGCATTGTGTACACAGTAGCTGCAAGCTGACAGCTATGCACCTATAATGATGGTTGTAGTAAGGAAGTGGAATATTTTACCATGACTTCTTTGTAATGGATGAGACCTTTATAGGCTGTTAATGGTGCTATAAGTCTGCTGGATATTTAAACAAGCAGGATGTTGGCCACCTTTTAAGGGCTAAAGGTATGAACAGAAGAGTTAGGCCAAGGAAAGATATGTAGATATGAGCCAGAGATAGTTTTAATGAAAATGCCAGAGGAATGAATTGAAATCAGATTCAAGAGAAACATTTGATTGTGGAGGAAGTGTTAATGGAAACCGATCTCACATGAGAGAACAATATAATGTACAAGGTAAAGAAGTAAGAAACACTTGCATTAATGTGAAACTTCTTGCTTAACATATGTGGGTAGATGATGTTCATATGTGGCTATGGATGCTGTATCCATGTGATATACTTCAAGGAACAAGGAATTAGGAATATAATTAATGATAATAGAGAGATGGATGGTATTGCAGTTGAATTAATTAAGAAAGTGCATGACTGTGTTTTTGATATGTTAGTAAGGATTTTCAATGTATGTATGGATCATGGTTAGGTGCCTGAGGATTGGTGGAATGCACATATAATGCCACTGTATAACGGCAAAGGGGATAAAGTTGAGTGTTGAAACTACTGAGATATAAGATTGTTGAGTGTACCTGGTAAGTTGTATGTGAGATTATTGATTGAGAGGGTGAAGGCATGTACAGAGCATCAGAGTGGGGAGGAACGGTGCAGTTTCAGAAGTGGTAGAGGCTGTGTGGATCAAGTGTTTGCTGTAAGGAATGTGTGCGAGAAATACATAAAGAAACAGATAGATTAGTATGTGGCATTTATGAATCTGGAGAAAGCATGTGATAGGGTTGATAGAGGTGCATTGTGGAAGGTCTTTAGAATGTATGGTGTGGGAGAAAAGCTGCTAGAAGCAGTAAAATGTTTTTATCAAGGGTGTAAGGCATAAGTACGAGGAGGAAGAGAGAAGAATGAATGGTTCCAAGTGAAGGTTGGTCTATGGCAGGGTTGTGTGATGTCACCATGGCAGCTGTTTGATTTGTTTATGGATGGGTTGGTTAGGGAGGTAAATGCAAGAGTCTTGGAGAGAGGGGCAAATATGCTGTCCATAGGGGATGAGAGGGCCTGGGAAGTAAGTCAGTTGTTATTTGCTGATGATACAGTACTGATGGCAGGTTTGAGTTAGAAACTGCAGAAGTTGTTGACTGAGTTTGGAAGAGTGTATGAAAGGAGGAAGTTTAAAGTAAATGTGAATAGAATGAATAGAAGCAAGGTTATTAGGTTTAGCAGGGTTGAGGGACAGTTTAGTTGGGATGTGAGTTTGAATGGAGAAAAATTAGAGGAAGTGAAGTGCTTTAGATGGTCGGAGTGGACATAGCAGTGAATGGAACCATAGGAATGGAAGTAAGTCACAGGGTGGGTGAGGGGACAAAGGTTCTGGGAGCAGTGAAGAATGCATGGAGAGATCGTTACCTGGGAGAGCAAAAATTGGCATGTTTAAAGGTATAATAGTCCCAACAACATTATATGGATGTGAAGCACGGGCTTTAGATGAGGCTATGCAGAGGATGGTTGATGTGTTGGAAATGAAATGCTTGAGGACAGTATGTGGTGTGAGGTGCTTTGATTGAGTAAGTAATAAAAGGGTAAGAGAGATGAGTGGTAATGAAAAGAGTGGTTGAGAGAGCTAAAGAGGATTTGCTGATATGGTTTGGATATATGGAGAGAATGAGTGAGGAAAGGTTAATAACGAGCATACATGTGTCAGAAGTGGAGGGAACAGGGAGAATGGGAAGACAAAAATGGAGATAGAAGGCTGGAATGAAAAATACTTTGAGAGATCAGGGCCTGAATATGCAGTAGGGTGGAAGGCATGCAAGGGATAGAGTGAATTGGAACGATGTGGTGTACAGCGGTCGACGTGCTGTCGTGTGACTAAACCTGGGCATGTGAAGTAGCTAGGATAAACTATGGGAAGGCCAGTGGGACGTGGTTGTGGATAGGGAACTGTGGTTTCGGTACATTACACATGACAGCTAGAGAATGGATGTGAGCAAATGCGGCTTTTCTTCGTCTGTTCCTGGCGCTACCTCGCTAACACAGGAAACGGCGATCAAGTAAGAAAAGTAAGAGGTATTCTTATCTTTTTCCTTCTGTCTTCTACTCTTTTCTTGTAGCTAATCTACTTCAGTATGTATATGTGTGTGCATGTAATGCTAATAATGAACAGTTTATTTTGATTAACTGCACTCATAGAATGGAAATTCACACATGAAATTCTCTCAATATAGATAGTGGAGCAATAAAAACGAGGTGCAGTGTTAATTGGACCGTTTTTACATAGACAGCCTGCTGCTGATTGTTGTTGATATTCACAATGGTTGGGATAGGGCTGTAGTATATTTTGTTGCAGAGTGTACAAGCTCAGATGTGCTTGTTTTAGTTGTATTGCAGAGCTGCAGCTAGGAAGGTGTTCCTACCCATTCCCTTGACTACAATATATAGTTTATTTTGCCAAAATGTTAGCCCACCACCAGGCTATGTGCTGCTGCTGTCCCCTACCTTCATTGTCACAGCTGTGGTCTTATTTTTAAACAAAATTTAATCACTAGTGGAGAGTTCACTGCATTCTGTGTTAAACACAAGTAAATGCATTTGTTTCTGACTACTTTTCATTTTCTGTAAATCTGTATTCTTAGCATCTGCATTGGAATTCCATGCCTGTAGATGTGAATTTCTTGCTTACATCAAGTATGGAGTTCTTTGATGAGTGTCAGCATTTCATTTGTGTGCACAACACCTCAAAACACATACAATACTTTCCCAAATAATGGAACAAAAACATTTCGTGAATTGACTTGAAAATATTCCTGTCCCCTGTATATACTGTTTAAGTTTTCTAAACATTCACATTTTTTATTATTTTTACAAATGCAACCCTCTTCAATATTTTATTCCTTTTGTGTACATCCCAAAAGTTAATGCTTGCTTAGTTTTGAAAATACACCATGGTCCCAATTGAAAATTGAGCATCCTACATTAATTTTTTTTTTTCTGAGACAGCACGGGTAACTGAGGCCTTGATTAAGGCCATCCCATTAATGCTTTTATTCACATTTCCTCCCAATTTCCTCCCTTCACACACTCTTCCAAACTCGTTACAAACTTCTGCAGTTTCTCACTTGAATCCACCACCAATGCTGTATCATTAACAAACAACAGCTGACTCACTTCCCAGGCCATACGATCCCCTAGAGTCTGCATACTCACTCCTCTCTCCAAGACTTCACATTTACCTCACCACCCCATCCATAAACAAATTGGTGACATCACACACCCCGGTAGGTAGTAATTGGTAGGCAGCCAACAACCAGGGAGGTATATTACCAGTGCTACCCACCTGGGTATCAGGAGGGTTAGTGACATCTGCTTTGTGAGCCAGCACTTTAGTGGTTGTCAAGTTGCATTCCTCTGACCCAGGTAGCTGTCTTTTCTTTCTGCCTCACTAAC
>JAUTYZ010280803.1:0-10072 GCA_032273725.1 Panulirus interruptus
AGAGGAGACCTGATGCCTTTGCCTGTTAAAAGCTTTTGTTGTGTCAGTGGCTTCAACATGGGATTCTCCAGAATCTCTTGAGATAAGACAGTAAGATATGAAAAGTACCACTAGTGGATCTTGTTTTTCAAAAGCCATATTGTTGATCAGAGAGAAGATTAAGATTTAGTGTGATTGAGGAAATGGAGTTGAGGAGGGATTCAAAGAATTTGGAAATATTAGAAGTTAAAGCAACGGGATGGTAGCTATAAGGGTTAGAATGTTCACCCTTCTTTGGAACAAGTTGTACAGTTGCACGTTTCCAATAAGAAGGAAAAGATTTAGTTTTTAAACAAGCTTCCCTTCGCGTACTTTTTCCATTGAGAACCAACTTCCTGATATTTTATTCAAGGGCAATATTCTTTTTACTTGCTTCCTTCCAGTTATCACTATTTTTTTGGAACATTCTCACTATCCAATTTTCTTATACCTTTATGTTATTGCATTCTTTCCCTACACTTTTCTGTACTTTGGTGACAGTCACTACCGATTAATTCTTTGGATTCCTCCACATTACTACAACTTTCTTTTTTACTGTTTCATTTGCAATATTTAGTTTATTATTTCAGTTAGGGCTAGGGTTTCCAGTTTAGCTAAAATGTTTATGAAAACTGTTTTTCTTGTGGTTTTAAGGTATGGAAGAAGAGTTTGTGAAGTTCTTATGAGGTCAGAACGTAAGAATATCTCTGAGTTTGCAGATCATCCTCTTTAGGTAAAGGTTAATTCTAACCCAGGTTTCCTTGCTTAGATTAGACTGTTAGATTTAGGAACAAACCAGAATCCATTTTGATAGTCCTGGAAAATTTCTCGTCACAGCATCAGTCTTTTTGTCCGGTCAAAGTCCTCAAAGAATTTCATGTTAAAGAAAATTATGTAAGGGAATATTGGTTTGTTCATCCATTCTTCTTTAAGTTTTTATCAGTAAGGAACATTACCAGGTGGATGAAAATGTTGGTACCACTTTCATATCCCAGGCCCTCTGCTAGAGCTCATGATGTACAGTAAGGAAGATACCATCTTTTTTTGGATTACTTTGGGAACCTTTTGCTGGTTAAAATTGGCAAGAAAGATGTTATGTTAAACATTAGACAAACTCCTTGCATTGATATGTCTGTTTGGATCTGGTAGATTTTTTTTTTTGGGGGGGTATTTAGTGTTCAGAAGATCATTTGGAATGGGGACAAATTGTTTAAAAGGCAAGTTTAATTCATTGCTTATCCTTTGGTTTATATTTTAGTAAATCCTTTTTCATGAGGCCATCCTTTCATATGAGAAATGTTTGTTTAGAGGAAAAACTGTTTCTTTGCCATTTGCAGAGCCCAGTTAGCACATTTATTCTCCTTACCCTTTCTTTTCCACATTTCTAAAAACTATATCTTGATCCCTTACAGTAACAGGCTTGAAGCACTGACATCAGTACAGCTGTCAGTCAATGATGTTGGTAGGTGGCCACTTAGCAACACCTCACCCTCTCTGCTGTGACATCTTATGCCAGGGATTTGATTGTATGTTCATTGAATCACTGTTAACAATTATATGCTGGTCTTGTATGAATTATGGTTTTTGAAGGATTTGAATCTTCATGGATACACCTCAGTTTGGGGGGGTAAGGCTGTCTTAATCTTCATCCAATTAAGCACTCTCTTAATTGCTCATAGTGTTCTGCCTACAGTAGGAAGATATTTTATTCTTCAAAACCTACATTTCTCATTTCATTCTGGCCCACATTTAAGAAAAAAATATATTTATATACATAAATACATAATGGATTTCAGGATGTTCTGTCAGCAGTTCAGAGGAGTGACTTGTCGTGGCTGGAGGCTCATGCTTGTCATAATGAAGTTGATTGGCAAAAATGCATTCACAGTAAATCTGGTGACACAGCACTTCATGTTGCTGCTGTAGCTGGGTGTACACAGGTCATGGGGTAGGTCTTGTGAATCTTTATCATTGTTAGCACTATTCAGTAAAAGCTTTATTATTTGGCATTTAACTAACTGGAAAGCTCTTTCATCCAAACCTCCAATATCTCCCTGCACTAATGCAAACTGTGGTAATTGGTACCCGTATGATTTTAACCAGCATGTTTCAGCCTGCTCACAGTGCTTGTTGAGAGTTTTTCGCTGAGTCAGGATCAGAAACTGCTTTTTCAAGGTAAAAAGAGCATAGCAAAACTTAAATTAGATAAGCCAGACACCATACAGCATGAATTGTTCAAACTGAAGTGAACAGAAGGGACACCATTTTCACTTGGTATTTATCAATTTATCCACCTTTACTAATGTTTTAAAACAATTACTGGTAACCTGTAGAAATATCAGAAATACGGTGTAGTGTACTTGAAACTTTTACAGTAAAATATCAACGGGAATTCTCTTATAACCAGCATGTTGTCACATCCGGCACTGCCTGGGTCCAACAGATGCTGGAAAATAAAGCTTTGTCTGTATAAGGGATGCATTATAAGGGAAAACATATAAGTTTAGACCAGTTATCGAGGTCAGCTGCACTCCGGTGCAGTGTTATGATGATGACCCTGGCAATTCTATAGTCTGGTGCAGTGCTGTTATGGTGGTGACTGCCATTACACCATCTGTTGCAGTGTTATGATATTGGTGACATTGATAGCATTGTGCAATCTGATGTGTTTGTTTTAGGTCCTATTTCTCTGTCTCATGCTGACTAAAACAAGCAGAGATCAGGTAAGTTTAACTGTCACTGACAGCACAGAGGGTCTCTCCCCCAGGATATACAAAAAGTTTCACCCAAAAGTCACTACTTTTCCTTTTCCAGATTATTATTCACTACTTTTCCTTTTCCAGATTATTATTGGCAAGATGGTTTTGTGTAGATGTGTTGCATGACACAGTTGTAATTGGGAATGGAAGAAGAGACATTGGTTCTTATAACTGGTGAGGTGACGGAAGTCTTTTGTTGGTATGGGTACCTCGGCTTCTTGCATGTGAATCTGAACAGCTTTCATGTCTTGATATGAATGGATCTCAAACACAGTCAGATGAGATTCCCTTACATCCCAAAGAAAAAGAATATCTCTCTCTCTTGTTAAAGGAGTTATCTTGATATTGTAATTGTCGTAACGAACACTTGGATCTGGCCAAATATGCTGTTAGCTTTATCATGTGACAAGATTCTTTTTCTTTGCAGTGATTACATGACAATGTTATAATCTTTGTTGCTGTAATTTTTAAGATTTTCTTTGGTAAAATTACCAGAATGATTAAAAAATAAATGAGGTAGCAATTTGATGATTAAGACTAGTTTTGTTACATTTAATATCCTTGCATTTGCTAAACTTGATTTACAAATATAAATTGTTTTTACAGCTGGCTTTTGTCACATGGATGTGATATCTGTCTGGAGCAACAAAATGTTGATGGCAAGCGACCATTACACTCTGCAGTGCAGGCATCACATCTTCCCCTAGTGAAGATCCTTTTAGATCATGGTAATTGCTTAGAAAAGTATATAACATTAGTTACAGTGCTACAGGGTAATCTAGACTTCAATCTGAAATAGTTTTATGTACAGTACAGCTTTACTTTTGATAGACTTATTGGTAAGGAGACCACTGATAGTATGCACTGAGTGGTCTTCTTATGGAATTGCATAACCTGTGCAACTGATCATGTTTCTCACAGGAATAGGTAATCAACAAAATTTCATTCTCTTATTCCAATAGTTTAAGTCCCAGTGCTAGCTTTTCCATAAAATGTACACAACAATTTCTTATAATCTTTTTTCTGTTTATACACAGATGGAGATTTTAATGACTCAAAAATATAACTCCATAAAAAGATATTTTATTTTACAGTTACGGCTAGGGGCAAAAGAAATAAAGAAAATATAGAAAGGAAAAGAGCAACTGAAGGTGAAAAGGTGAAAAGTTAGCTGCATAAAAAGGCGTGGTTCATATTAGTCTCAAAAAATTTGAAAAGGTATATAATTCCAAAGAATAGTAATGTATGGAAAGAAACTAATAGCACAGTGGCCCACCTTTGAGTTACCAATGGGTAAGCACTATGTGACAGTGGCTGGCTTGCTAGGTATTTCACTCTCTGAAGGGGGAGGTATGCAAGCAGGTAACTCATAGTAAAACCTTAAGTAAAATGTATGTAATAGAGGAACAGAGCAAGCAGGTTTGCATAGGCTGATTTTTTATTAAAAAGCTTCATGTGCTTATCTGCACTTAGGGTTTGATTATAACTGCCTTTTTCTTTTTTTCATAAAAACAAAGAGAAGGCGTTAGGCAACAATAGACATATAAGATATACTTTATTGGTTTAGAATAAATTTCCAAGCTGAAAATAAATGCCAGTTAAATACTGTACTGATTTATCATAAACAAGTGGAATATATTGAAAGCCTGTTACTTTTAGTATAGGATGAGGCATGTAATGGCAGATATGAGCAACAAAGTTAGTCTTTGATACTATTTATTTTTATTAAGTCATGGCACAGGGACTGCTCAAAGTGCCTGTGAAATATCATCCCACTTAAGATATTTTCTTCATCGTTCTACTGTTACAGCTACCAGTATTTAAGATATTTTCTTCATCGTTCTACTGTTATAACTTCCACTACTTAAAAACATTTTTTGTCTGTAGTTTTGTATTAACCAACTCATCATGGCTTCCTATGAGAGCACTACTATGGGAGGTTTCAGGCTTGTTATCTCTTACACTGGTGATATTTGTCTTTTTTGTCGTCCATATTACAGTACAACCACTGACGATTTGTTGCATACTCTTCTCAAACTCCACACAATCTATCAAACATGGGTATGTTTCCTTTTTTTTACTTCCTTTCCTCTATTTTCCCCTCTTCAGTGCACTTAGAGGCATCCCATAGTCTTCTTACAAATAGTTTTCTAAGTTAAAGCAAATGTTGTCTTCTTCATTTCTGTGACTTCCAAACAAGCACCTTCAGCAGATGTTTAGTATTCAGAATAAGTAAGAAAGATTTGGTATGAGCCATGTGGTTTTGACAATCTAGAAAATTATCAAGACCTGCATATCCTCAGTGCTAAGTATATATGTGAATCATATGGCAAAACGAGGTACTTTAATGCATAACATGTTCACTACACAATTACAACAAGCATTCATCATTTCCACTTTTTTATCAGTGCCCTTTTCTTTAAGATGGCACTTCTCTTATTTATCTAACTTTTGATATGTAGATCTCTGAGGAGGACAATTTATGGTAGTCATCCTTCATCTTTCTGTACTGACAAACATAATTCTGTTAGTCTCTCTCAATATCTTTTCATTTTTTCCATTTCTTTGTGAGCCCTTAACTTGTTTTAAAACTGTCTTATACTTTTCTTACTTTTGTATTCATACCTTTAGTGTTATGTTTATAGTATTATTTATGTATACAGTTTTTATTTTACCTCTGTTTCACTCATTTGTTCTGGACCATATAATTCTGTTACCATTTATCTTACGGTCCTCCACATCCTGTCTGCATAGTTTTACCATTTATTTTCATGTTTTCTGAAATTTTATATTCTGTCTAGGAGAGGAGGTAAGATTTAGACACAAGATAGTACAGAGAAATGCAGATTTATGAAAGGACTGGTCAGTAAAATAAAATGAATGTAAAAATTCCATGGTACAGACTGTTGAAAAGAATTAGTATTACAAAAATGCAAGAGTGAATGTGTGTGAGTGAGGTGAGAGTAGATAGATATTAAGATAAAGTTAGACGAAAGGAAAAACTGATGGAGTCTGTTTGTGTAAATGCTGAATATTATTATGGAAGAAAGCACAGGCGATGGTGCAACACTATATGTCATATGATATATAAAGAGAGATTTTATGCATAGTGCCGAATAACTTCATTAGAAGACAAAAATTCATAAGGCAGTATAGCCCCACTGACCTCAGGCAATAGAATTTTTTGGCATTTGTTGCCAGTAGATGCATCTTTGTTAAAGATACAGTATTGCACTTTTTCCATTTTTTCACATTTGCATTGGGCTACTACTCAATAGAATGTTTCATATTTATAAACTACACTATTCTGCATGTAACCATTTTCCCCAGCATGCAGTATTTGTGACAAGGCAACATACATTCTTTCACACATTTCATGCAGCAGGCTTCTTGTACGTGTTCTCAAAACCAGTAGACACAAACCCTTGGTGACATAATATAATGCACAGCTTTTAGCATTTAGAATGGTAGCATTAGGTTTTTAGCACCAAGAATGTGAAGAGGGTTAACAACTTATATGTTCAGAGATCATTCAGAATGTACAACCCTTCTCAGAATTATTGAAAAGGCATACCATATAACTGGAAATAATAGTTATGACATAATCACATTGAAATCTTTAAGCTAGATTTTACACTAATCATTTCAGGTGCAACTATTGACCCTTTGAAGCGTGCTGATTGGACGCCATTAATGTTAGCTTGCACCAAAAGAAATCTTCAAATAATTGAACATCTCATAAGAAATGGAGCCAATATACGCTTGGTTAACAAGGATGGCTGGACTAGTTTCCATCTTGCTTGCAGAGAAGGAGATGAAAAAATAATAAATTATTTACTAGATACTGACAATACACTATGGAACACTGTCAGTAAGAATGGAAGATCTCCTTTGCACACAGCAGGTAAGTTTGTGATATGTACTATATTTTTAGGTGGTTATTAGGTATTTACCAGAAGTTTTATGTTGATCATATGTTCTGTCATGTTTCTTTCATGAGGATGGGAATCTAGGCTTAGAAGAATGCAATGGGGCAAGAAGGTCCTTGATGAGACTGTACTACTTTCCGTCCTTTGATGATCATACAGCCTTGCAAAAGGTGACCTATTCTTGCTGTGTAAATTCTCGTTGGCAGAGTCCAGTAACTCCACCCATGGGCATATAGGAGAGGACAGAGTAAAGATAAGTGCTGTAGAGATGGATCCATTATGTATATACTTGGAATTAGGAGGATAGAATGATGGATGAAGAAAGAAGGTTATGTGGTTAGAAAATGTCACTAGACAGGTGGATGGATGAGTCTTTCATTATGGTATTGTCATGTAGAACACACTGAAGGTAATAGGCTTCTCAAGAAATAATATTTTAGTACAGTAGAATGTACAAAGAGGTGAGGTAGATCATAAAGGAGATAGATGAATGTAGGGAGAAATTTGATCAGAGCTAGGGATATTTCATATGAAGATGTTAGAAGAGTGATTGGAGATTTAATGCACTGGAAGCTTTGTTTGTATGAAAGTGGTATGAATGAATAGCTTGGGTCCAACGGATGAATCAACATTTATGAAAATGGTATGAATGAAGACCTTGTGCTCAACTGACAAATCAACTTTGTGCATAAAGTGAAAAAGAAGTACTTTAACAAGTGTGAAAGCTCCTGTACCACATAAATATGCTAGACTTGGATTGATGCAGAATAAAAAGTGGGGTGAGTGATGTGGAGGCTGTGTGCATAGTCCACTCCATTCAATTGGGAATGGAGCGACAATGATAGATAGACAGACATTGTATAATAACTAAAGTACAGTATTTGATTAGATTCCTCACTGTGTTATGTATATGAAAAAATTTGTTATGAATGAAAATATTTATATTACTTATTTCACAGCCATGCATGGACATGAATTGACAGTCAGATGTCTGCTGTCCCGAGGTAACTATACAAGGGATGAAAGTGATGCCTGTGGCAACACTGCTATAATGGAATCTCTCTGTATGGGACACATGGATATTGCCCGACTGCTTATCTCAGAGCACCAAGCTAATATTTATGCTCGAGACAAAACTGGAAGAACTGGATTTCACATTGCAGCTGAAGCTGGTCATTTGGAAGTTGTAAGAAGTTTAATTGAAACATACGGAGTGGATGTAAATTTTTTGTCAACAACAGGTAAGTTAGGTGTGATATTTTCTTTCTGTATCCTTTTGGGCTCTGGTGTACCTCAAGTTGGGTCATATAAAAGCTTCCTCATTATAATTCATTCATTCATAATTGCCCCAGGATCCCTTTCTTGAAAAGGTCTTAGAGTTACTCCAGGATCCCTTTTCCAGGAGCTCCTTTTTTGTGAAGTTCTTTAACAAGACCACTCCTGATGATAGACTTGCCATAGGTTACCTGTCATTCACGGTTAAAGCAAAAGCAGGCGGAATCCAGTAACGCTAAACCTCCTCCTTGTAATATGATATGAATACATCTTAAATTTTTCTTTAGTTACATTTCATACATATTGGAAAGTCTGTCTTTTCACTGTAACTTTTAATTATTTTACACTCATTTGAAATCGACTGATGTTTGATTCCACCAGTTAGCCATATATGTCACTAGCATTCTCCTTCCATAGCTGGGAAAAATATCACTCACCTCAGTCACCAATAGATTGTTACAGGAGGTACGGAGGTACATCAGTGAGGTGAGATTACACTTGTACTTTTGTCTGTGCCCATGACTGTATGACACACATAATGTGAAAGAGAGTTGATGAATGAGTGTTGCAAAGGAAAGCTTATATGTATTTATATATACATCTATATATTAAAGTTTTTCTGAAAATTAAAGATGAATGAGTAGTAGTGTTTTATATGTAGAGCAATATAAACTTTTCCATATTTTTTTTTTTTTTTCCTCAAAAGAAGGAACAGAGAAGGGGGCCAAGTGAGGATTTCCCCCTCTAAGGCTCAGTCCTCTGTTTTTGACGCTACCTTGCTAACGTGGGAAATGGCGAATATGTATGAAAAAAATAATTAAACTTCCGTACAGGTATGCCCTAATTACTGTTGAGGTTGTTTCCCCGGAAAGATTGACTTTTGGGTTGAAGTGAAACAAAACCATATTTTCCATGGAAACCCAAGTGTAAAGGCCAGTTATAATCCTTGTGCCCTAAATTGAGGATATTTTCTTTTATGAAAATAAGCTACCATGCAGTAAAGATTCATATATTTATTTTGATGTAAAGCACAACATAAATACAGAACAACTCACCATCAGCAGGTAACCCTGTTACAGGTCAACAGGTCTTTTGTAACTTGTTTGCCTTTTCAGACTTTCATTTGGATGCCACAGTGCCAAAGCAGAGAAGCCATATATGTTTATCTTCTTATATAATTGCATGAACTGTTGCTGAAGGACTGGGCTATTAGGCAAAAGAGGCCTTATGTAAAATAAGTCTTTTCAGCACTGACTAGTTATATAGACATTTTCCCTGTAAGGGTATCCAAATCAACTCGACAGTCTTTTTGCTTTACAAAACCAACTTCCCATGAAACTTTTTGCTGAATTATCTTTATAGTTTATCATTATGCTGTTTCAATAATCATCTGATTTCATTTCAGGAATGTCAGCTTTACATTGTGCTGCTAGGGAGGGACAGACAGCTATGGTTGAGATGCTAATAAAAATGGGTTGCAAAGTTAATACTCAAGATAGCAATGGAAGGACAGGTAAGAGTCCAGAGTGTGTGAAATACCCATATATTTTCTCGCTTAAGGTGATGGGTATCCAGGGGCATTCACAGGAGTCAACAACCATATAGCAAGTCTCCTAAGGTCTATGATATCATGGCACATCAGTAAGATAGTCCCAGGCTGTTGCTGGCTGGTGTTGCTCGGTACTGACTGTTACTTGACATTAGCTTGTGCTCTCATACCTTTTATTTCTAACCTTCAGAAATATCAAGTGGTTGTCATTTGTTTGTTTATCGGTTTTCCACAGCATGAATCTGCTTCATTTTATCAAAAGATGTAGTATACCTGGAGACACACTGGCGTTAGTAGCCACAGTATGGCACTGACCTCAAGATTTTTCATGTTTATCCTAACCATTAATTTTTTCCATTTTTCCTTTTTTTTTAATTTTGGAATGGTATTAGGGCTTTTGATTTCCAACAAGCAGATATACAATAAATATTCATGACCACATTAGAAGTGTGCAATATTTTGTATTCTTTTCTGATTTAGTTAGGTTACGGTGTATAATGTAGTTTATTTATATGATTCGTACAGTTATTGACATTGTTACA
>JAUTYZ010280914.1:0-10070 GCA_032273725.1 Panulirus interruptus
CATTACTATTTCACGCAAGAGTGGTTTTCAGGAACCATTTTGACATAGTGCATGACATCCAATGATTTCTTTGGCTGGTTTGGAGTAGATTGTTAAGATTCCTTTTCTATAGAAACATGTAGCCTCCTCATCTTAGTGTAAATGAAAGCTGTTAAAGGTCCTGGATCTTTTACTGTCTGTTAACTTTACAGGCAGTATGACTCTTGAATGCTTCCTAATGAAAGCTGTGTTCGTTATTGTTCTGGGAGCAGGATGAACAGTTGGTAAAATTCATTACATGTTTACACCTAAGAATCAACTGAAATTTGAAGGTCATCTTTTTAGGGTAAGATTAATCCAGACCTAAAGCTTCTTGATGGAAATGACAATTATACTGTATTTGATAATGTTTGTTTTGATACAGTCATAGGAAAAAACTTTTAAGGAACTACCTCCTCAATATCCATTCAAGACTTTCAACTATTTTCTTGGTGTCATAGAAAGTACTAGAAAGAATATTTGTTTGTTCTTCCTGGTACCTGTAAGCCTTCACTGGCAAAATGGTTCATGGTTGGATCAAGAAGTTGGTTCTTCTTCACAACTAAGGTGTCAGCTAGAGCTCATGCTGTGACATTCAATAAATACCTTTGTATATGCCTCTGTTTTTATTTGGTTAACCTCACATGTGTGGTTTTGAGAATGCTGCCATGAAAAGAGGATAGTCCAGTAAGGGTTTCTATTGTTATTAAGTATAGATTCTTTTTTTAGTTTTTCTTAGGGTTTGTCTTCAGTCCCTTCTCCTTCATATGGGCACACCCTCTGATGCTTGTTCGTCTATGTTTATAACTGAGAAATTGTGGTTTTGAAGAATGAAATTCCTTTTATCTATTGTATGCAGAGTCCTATGAGCATCAGTTAATCTTCTTCTCCTTGCCATATCCTTTTTCCTTTTTGATTTTTTTCCCCCATCTGAACTGTAGGAGGTCCAATGCTGTCACCATAACTGAGTGAATGATCAAATGTGGATGGTGCTATCTGATATCTGCACTATGTTGTCTTAAGATGCGATGGATTCCTGTAGGGTAGTGTCTTGTGAATAAGCATTTGCTGGCCTCATACTTTTTGGGTGGTTGAAGGGGTTGACTATTCATGGATTCAACTCCATCAAGCAAGTGCTTTCATGTTCTTAGAGCTTTCCTGCAATAGAGAAATAGTAGTCTTCCTTTAGAACCTTTTTTTTCTTTTCCTCTTATCATCCAATTTTTTTTCCTGTGTTGCAGACCAAAAATTTAAGCATCTTATACGCACAGTTTTTGTTTTACATACAGTTGAGACTTTGAGTTCAAGATAGTTGAAGATTAGCCATTTCCCCTATGTGTTTATATATGCATATATGCATTAAAGCGATTTTAGTGTTTTATGTTCATAGGAGTCTTTCAATAATGACAGATTACTATTTCAGCAGACAAAGTTGGAGCAGATAGATTAAGCGATGAGAGCAGCAAAAGAGCTGACAGCGACCATATGGAGAACTGGACAGATCAAGAACAATCTGATCCTCAGTGTTTGGCCTCATCTCCACCCAGGGAGGACAAGAATAAGAGGTAGGAAGTATGAAAATGACAATGTAAATTGAGCACAACTGTAACTGAACATTGAGAGCACACAGCAGTGTTCAAAGAGGTTCCCATTATTCAGGGAAAGTCAGGGATTTTTGTACCAAGAGTGAAAAACCTTTTGGTGAAAAAGTATGTGAAATAAATGTTAATCAGAGAGTCAGTTTTTTCTAGTTGACCTTGTCATAACCTATTTGCTTATTTTTATCTTCATTTATTTCCATAAGATTCACTGCTGCTCATTTGTAGATTTTGTTTATTTTTTGCATTTCTTTTTGATCATCTTCTGATTCTGTCAATTTGCTTACTTTTTTCACAGTAGCAGCCCTGAAATCCATTGTATGCTCAGTGTGTTGGATATTTTCAATTATTCTAAAGAAAGATCTCCATGAGTTTTTTATTACAATTAACTAAATCACTGCTCAAGTTAGAATGATATTCAGCTTACCTGGGTGAAGTATTCTTTATGTGTGCTGTACCCCTTTTAACTCGTGCCAGTCTGCTTTCATGCATGAGGTACTTCAATGCCAGTCTGCTGTCAGGCATACATAGTGAGATATATGGTATTTTTGGAAGTATTTTTTTCTTAGAGAAATATGATTACAAAGGGGCTTCATCTGTAAGTTATCTTGTAAGAGAATCACAGCTTCACAAATTTTAACTTAACATGGGGGCGCAGATCTTTGACATCTCCACAGTAGTTACCAGTTTGTAGAAAACTTTAGGCTGTAAAATCTGGTAACAGTGCATGGGTTGCTGCTACAAGCATTAATGGCTATATATATTGCCTTGAAACTGAAGAGGGTGATTCAAGAATTTTTAACATGTACTTTTACTCCTGTCTGTTCTGTTTCTTAGAAACTGAAATACAAGAAAGGGGGGTTCCATCCCCCTGCTCCCACTTCTGCCCCCTTTAGTTGCCTTCTGCAACATGCAGGGAATAAGGAGGTAGAATTCTTTCTCCCCGACCCCAGGGAGTGTGGTTTTGGTTCATTACACAAACTGCTAGGTAATGGATATGAGCAGTTGCAGCCTTTCTTCTTCTGTTCCTGGTGCTTCCTTGCTTATGTAGGAAACAGTGATAAAGTATGAAAAAAGCATTACTCCCCACTCACAGTGAAGAGAAAAAAATGTACCTTGGAGTAATACACCCCTGTTGCAGTTAATGAGCAAATGGCTAATAAGTCACACTGAAAGATTGTCAGATTGTCATTTCTGTAAGCCCATATATAATGTTAAAGCCACATATTCTATACATTTTTTTATATATGTTTTATCAACATAACACAGTACACCTAGCCTTAGATATTTATGTGAAGATTTACTTAGTTATACAGGGTGTTTGTGTCCAATGCAAATTGTACAAATTGATGCATATATTTAGATATATGTGAAATACATTACTATCACAGTAATTGTGTGAATAAGTCTTTTGAGTTGTTCTTTTGTTGTTAATATGAAATGTGTCTAGCTTCCTTTGCATTCTTTTGTGTGATTATCATTCATCGAGAACCCCCAAAGACTTATATCTTTGAGGACCCCTCCAGCTTATTTGATGGTGTGGATGGATACCTCAAACCATGACTGAGAGTTCTGTTCTTCAGAGGTTCATGTAAGTGAGGACATTTGGGAAGAGGGGCAGAAGTCCTTCCACATCACCATCAAGGATCTGTTGGCTCCATGGTTCTTCATTTACCTGAATGTGGGATTCCAGAGTGCAGAAATCTCTTTTTATTGACAGCATAATAGTAGTTCATTATCTCAGTAAAGATATAAGGCTCCTGCAGATTTCTTTTCCTTGTTAAAAACTTTACCATAGACAAGTCAGTTTAGCCAGATTTTCCTACCTTTAGTGAGTGTGCATTGTGTGAGCTGATGCCTTAAAATTGTCCATAATAACAAAAATGTATTTTGGGAGGCATTCAACTGAATCCTTTCTTTAGGGTAAACCTGCTGTGGATCTCTTTGCCTCCAAGCAAATGCCCTGTTACCAATGTTTTTGACAAGGGATATTGGCCACTGTTGCCCTGATTGCAGTTTGGAACTTTTGCAACCAGATTTACCTCTTTCCTTCAGTAAATTTTCTGCAGAAAGTTAACTCCGAAACTTTTTTTACAGGGTTTAGTGACTTTGTAGCCCCAGTTGGGAGTGACAGTCTTGGTGCCAGACCTTCATCAGTTCTGCAGTTCCTCTTTCCTAATCCTGCAAGTGTTCCTAGACTATCTCATCATGGGGTCAGGAGCTCAGCATTAAAGTGCTGGGTTTGGAACTTGTGCCTTGGTGGTGTTGTGGTTAGTACTGATGACTACTAATCCATTGGCCTGGGTTCAGTCCTTAACACAAGCAGACAGTGTACATGTCACTCAGCTGTTCATCCTCCATCTGGTTGGTACATGAATGGGTACCAACTTTGGTTGGGGTAAAGCACCACAGCTGTGACAGGCCAACCAGCCGAAGTCTTATAACTTAAGTTAACCCATTGATGTCCACATCTGATAGACTGGTGAGCTTACCAAGGATTGTTACTTTACATGTATGAACCTTCTCAAAATTTGAGTAAAATGTGACAGTGGTACTTTATAATGTCTCTGTATCTACTCAGACAGTATCAGTCTGTTGTGGAACCTCTTCAGTTGTTCCTTGAAGTTTCAGATTCTACTGAGGTGTCTGAAGGTCTCTGTTTAGAATTCTTTTTAGCTGTTTTCACACTGAAAACAAGGAAAGTAATGCTTCTGTCTCTTACAAGAGCACACTGTCTGTTGTTTTGGAATTACCTTGTTTGGACCTACCTGGAATAACTTTTCTGGTCATTTTTCTTGAGGAAACCTATTCCCTATCCCTTGCATCTTTAGTGAAAGTTGACAAAGGTCTTGGTTTTGTTACAGTCAAGGATTTTTCTGGCTGTCCAGCCATAAGAATATTTTCATTTTCAGTAATATCTTGGATTAAGATCTTTCCAACCCGTGGTTTAGGCAAAATATCCTTATGATGTTGCTTCATGGGAGACTACTATTGAAGAACTTCATGCCTTATATATAGTTAAATTTCTTAGAGTACCTTGAGATCATTAGAGATTAGCAAGGAGAACTCCCATTTTGGTTTGCCAAGACATTTTGGATTAAAAGACTGGTGTTGTTGGCTCAACCTGGCGTTTATGTTAGAGCCCTGATGGCAGAAAGGTACTTTATGAGGAAGCTTTTTCTGACATTACTCAACAATTTTTTCAAACAGTACCTTGGTGTGGATGCTGAGAACAACCTTGCGGGCATTGGATTTATCTCCTGCATGGTAAAGGTTCATTAATGTGCCATAAGATAACCTTTAAAGTATGTGGTCATCTTTTCTCATGATCAAGAAGTTTTTCTCTGATCCTTTACCCCCATGTTCTTATGCTGTCACAGCTTGCAGGACAAACTGACCCTGGTGAGAGAAAAGGAGAATGAAAAATGTTACTCTCCAGGGCATAGTCATGCAAGTAATTTTACACTTGCTTCCCAACTTCCCTCCATCTTGCATGATGGTAGTCACTGTCAGGTTGACATCTTTGCTCCAGACAATTATGAGGTGGTTATACTGTTATGGCCTGACAGCCAGTGGGATGACGATGTCATTGCCAGGAAGTGACTGCTGATTGGAGGGAAGCATTTTTAAAGCTAGCTAGAGCCATTTCTGCTGAATGGTTGGTTACCAAAGGGTAAGAAGTGTTAATCTCACCAGATGGACTCTGAATGGAGAATAACAAGTACAAACACTGTAAACTGTAAACATTCTAACAGCTTATTACAAAATATCAGGCATATGATTGTATATCAGAGGATAGATACTTTAATACTGAATTTATTTGTAAGACATAACTTGCAGCATTCACTAACAAATCAATAAAATCATCTTCAAAACTCGAGAAGTGAGAGATCAACTCCCTGTGTGGTTGATCATCTGGCATCCATATACAAACATTGATTATGGTGTTACTCACAGCTGCTTTTTCCGAAGTTGTGGATTGATCAAATTCAATTGTCATTGATGGGGATCCTCATTGATTGGGATGAATGTGTGAGCTAATATGCATGTTTGTAGCAGCAAAAGGGTTGATAAATTTCATTTTGCTTGATACATTATTCATCCCTGGATTTGATTGTGCTATCATATGAAATTTCTTTACAGCAACAAGAATAAACTGTTCACTAGAGATCGCAGTAATATGTCTTTAAAAGAACGCAAAAGCATATCTTCTACGGGTGGCTCTACACCGCGGCAAGAAAAGATGGTTGTTGAACGTTCAAACTCCAGTGCCAACGTGGATTCTAGTGTGAGTATTCTTTTTGTTTAACTGCCTCAGAACATTTAATTTTGCTTTTTCATCTTACTTTCTCTTTATCCTTTTTCTCTTTTCTGTCACGAATATGTTAGTAATTATTCATCTGGTTAAATTGAATTTTTCAACAATGATTATTGTAACAGTCCCAGAAATTTTTTTTATATTTTTTGAAAACTTCTTTCTTATCTCCCTGTTTTATATTTCATGGGTCATTTTGTGAGTACCTCTTCTCCTTAACCACTTGACTTAGAAAGATTTACTTGATGTGAAAAAGTAGATAATCCATTGTAATTTTTTACATTAAAAACTTCCTTTTTTTCCTTCCCAGCTTTGATGATATATTTTGATTTTTTTTTTTCTGTAGTCATCTTGTGAGTGCAATTCCTTCAGAACAGTTGCCCTACAAAGTTATACTTGGTGTGAAAAGTTAGATAACTCTTATTGTTTTGCAACCATGAAAGTATTTTTTCTTGTTTTCCCCAGCTTAGGTGGTATATTTTGAAAATGCATTATTTCTTGAGGTACTGTATCTTAATATCTTTTATTGATTGTGGGTCCTGTAAGTGCAACTCCTCCATAACTGCCTGACCTAGGAAGTTGTACTTGATTCCAAGAGATGGAGATACCAAAGTCGTTTTGCCCCTCTATTTAAATTTCCTTTTTCTGTCCTACCTTTAGGTCTGTTATAGGATTTTTAGGGATGAAAGGTCAAACTGCCTACATTCTGTTACTGCGAGTTTGTGATGGTCATTTCATGGACACACCTCCACCTTATTCAGTTGACTTGGGTTGTTTTACTTGGTGTCAGAAGGTAGATAAGCTCTTGTAGTTTTCTATTTTAACAGCTACTTGTGTTCCTCTCAGCTTTACCAATTTATTAGACAACTCATTTTTTTCTTGTGTTATCTTATTTTGTTTCGATGATGTCAGAAGCAAGGAACAAATGATCCCTGGGTGTGGATCACTTGTTGTTATCTGTTAAAATCATCTTAAGGAAAGAAAAAACTTGAAAAAAAATTTAATATATCTGTTATTCCATATAGGTCATAGTTCACTATACTTTTTTTTTCATTGGCTATATCTCAGCTAATGTTCATGAAATTCGGCACAAAGATATCTTTATACATATGCCACTCTTTGCCTATACAGTATCAAATAAGTGATTTAGCTACTTAAGGCTATTCTTTAAGGGTCATAGTTAACCAAAATAAGTGCAAATTTGGTTTTCTTGGCCATTACTTGGCTATAATTTGGTAAGTTCAAGAAATTTAGCGCATCACTGTTGCTCCACATACCCTACGTATTGCAGGTGACAAACTTATGACAGCCACATTCAGCCTTTTTCAGAGGTTAGAGGTTATCAAAACTTAAAAATTTTGCCATTGATCTATTCTATTTTAGTAGAGTTGATGAAACTTACTCATGATACTGCATCTTCAGATTGATCTTAATGAGTCTTGGCACAAAGATATGCTAGGTGTATGTCAAAGGAGGCTTGCTTTACTTCATTTGTTGTTAATAGTGGCCTTCTTAGTTTTTGCGTTTCCTTTTTTTTTGTGTAAAGGCACTTCTTATTTTGAAGAGTCACACATTTTGATTCATTAGTTTAAGTGCATGTGGATTGTTTTACTTCTTTTGTGGAGATCTAAAGAAATATGCAGGATTCTTCTGCAAGTATTTTGTATATATGATAGGTCATTGGCACTTAGAGTTTGAAGGTGGTCTGGAGCTAGAATGTTTCATGAATGACTGTTTATGTTCCAACTTGTTAATAAACCAAAGAAATGCATGATACATGTATCTGTAGATGGATAGGTGGATTCATAGAATGAAGAATTTGCTGAAAGAGATAAGTATGGATGAATGTGAAATTCATGTAAATGATTGTTAGCAAACTCTTCCCAAGACTTCATGTGTAAGGTTGAAGAATACTTTTCTGTCTGTTAAAAGTAAAAGATTATAATAATTTTAAACATAAGTTTAATGTCTTGTGTAATTTTTCAGCCAAGAAAAGTATTGTTGGAGCAGTTGGCCCGAGTACTACCAGTTGAGGATGTGCAACTCCCTGACCATGTTGTATTGGTAAACACCGGAGAGTCCCACGGTCCACTGCTGGCAGCACATCTCACTGAGCATGGACATCGCGTTATTACAACTATGGCCCTGGCTGATGTTAAGGCCACAATTGCCCACCTCGTAAATAAGTTGCAGAAATTGTGAGTCAGTTTTAGAATCTGGTAAAAAATTACTCTGGCTAAATATGCTGTAGCTCACTAGATAGTTTAGCACATCCTACAATATCCCTCAGAGATTACAGCTTTTCATTTATAATTGTGTTCATGTTCCCCTTTTTTGAGTACCTCTCCCTGTCTTTTTTAGATACTTTTCTCATACTTTTCTCCATACTAAGCAAGTGTCCTTAATTTACCTTTTCTATTTCCATTTATTTTGGATGAATGAAGTGCTAATGCCTCACAGCTCATTTGTACATATCTAAAACATACGTCATTCTCAGCTTTTTTATAGCTGGATAAAGTGAATAATATCTTCCTCATTATGAAAGTATCTGAGTTATTCACTCTGAATGCTAAATTGAGTTGCAAGGTAAGAATTATATCTTTGCTCACCTTTTCATCATTGTTTGGTACATCCCCATACATTATTGTAGATAATCAGAAAAATGTCTATGTTCATAACATACCTCCACTACACATGACCACCACTCATTCTACTGGCATCCTCATCTGGAATATCCCTCACTCTTACACATTCATATTTCTTCATGCTGGCATTTTGTAACCACCTCACACATATATGACACACAGGTGTACATGAAGAATTCTTTAGCAAATATATCCTGTGTTGGTGTTGCATTTGGCACTTCATGTGAAGGTAGGTGGTAGAATATTTAAGAGAATCTGCATGTCTTACATTTTTTTTTTCAATACAGAAAACTTAGAGCATGATATAGGTAGACAGATGAGTAACATTTTAAATTGCATAATTTTTTTAGTCATATCTATATCTACACAAAATCCTGAAGTCGTATGTTACAGTGATTTAGATCTGCATTTTATCTTTTTGAATAAGAAGAGTTGGCTCTTGAGAGGCTTATGCCATGAATGATTATTAAAAGGTACACTGCAAGCTCTGGTTAATGGAAAGAATTTGATTGGAATGTGCGAGAAACCTGCAAATTCAAATGATTTTCCCAACTCTCGCATATTAATGTGAAACTTCAAGCCTCTAAAGTCCAGGCAGGGGTGCATCCATTGGCGGAACAAAAGGGGCAGTCCCCCCTACTACCACCACCATGAGTTAACAGTGTACAATAAACTTACACATTAATAATGAAGAATGATATATTCTTACAATTATTCTAACACATTTAGTCACATGAAAGGAAAAGAAGATATATATCTGTTCATATTTAACCAAGGAGGAGGTGGAAGGATGGAGTGAAAGATGTCTTGAAGCCCTGTTACCTGAACATGCAGGAGGGTGCAAGGAGTGCAAGGGATAGAGTGAATTGGAGCAATGTGGTTTACAGGGGATGATGTACTTTCAGTGGGCTAAACCAGGGCATACAAAGTGGTCTAGGAAAACCATGGTAAGGTCTGTGGGGCCTGATTGTGGACAGTGGGATCTGGTTTGAGTGCATTATACAGGACAGCTAGAGAATGGATGTGAGCAAATGAGGTCATTTCTTCGTTTCTTCCTGGTGCCGCCTTGCTAACACAGGAAATGGCGAACATGTATGAAAAAATGTAATGATTTTAGTGATTTACACTAGTGACCAATGAAACAACCCTTTCAGTTTTGCCACCTTCCCAAAACAATGACATGAGACAATGATAAAAAAGTTTCCTCATCCTACAAAACAGTATTTATATCTTTCATTGATCAAAAAATTCCTTGATTATTGCTGTCGGCTGTTTTATGTTATCAAATATCATAAATTTATTTTCATAAAAATCTGGTTGGCAGTCTTATGATAATCTTACTTCTTTACAACAGCTGTATTCAATTTCATTAAAATTTGACTAATATTAGTGATTGAATTTAACATCCAGATAAAAATGAATACTAAGCTCTCTAAGAAACAATATGTTGTTACATACCATTCTTGTTTTGAGCTTTTCATCATTGTCTTAGTG
>JAUTYZ010281024.1:0-10070 GCA_032273725.1 Panulirus interruptus
TAAAGGAAACTCAGAACACAAGTTTTGAACTCATCAGGAATTCTTTCTTCCTAACATGGAAGCCTGTGAGCACGGGAAATGAGAAAGCCATGCCCTCATTAGGAAGGAAGTCTAAAATCCCTGTTTAATAACAAGTGGGTAACCCCACCATCTGTTCCCACAGACAAGATCACCTTGCATGGGCCACAGTTCACTACCATCTCTCACAAAACAAAGTTTACATCACTTTACATCACAAGGTTCAAGGAATTACACTTAATCCATTCATTCTCTTACAGGCCTAAACTGTATTACAGGAAGTATAAAAGAATAAAGATAAGAAGGAAGGTCTGGAAGAAAAGAGTAGGATTCCTCACTGGGCTCCTCTGTAGTGTAAACCTAGCCTTTCAGCTTATAACTTGTTTTCTTTCTGATAGGTGAGCAAAGTAAGTGAGAGCATCACTATATAGAGGCTGGCAAGACACCTGAAACCAGAAGAATGGTTGTTATCCTGAACTGTTTTACAACAAAAAAATTTCTAAAGGTCTTCATATCAATTATAATCCTTTTCTTGGCCAAGTTCTTTATTGCTGAAAGATACAATATTTAATTACAATGGCCTTCTTGGTGGTTCATTGACTTTTTTTGGGTTATGTCACCGATGAACAGGCTGAGTAAATGTGTAGGATTAGCTTGAAATATGTGAGAAGGGGTAGAGAAATCCCCCTCAGCCTCTGGAGTGACTGGAGGAAGAAGTGTCCCAACATCTCTGTTTATAGGAATTTAATGAAACTTTTAGTAATCCTTACTAACATACAGTCAAAACATAACCAAAACTTACACTATGTAGAAGGGTGTTTAAACTTTGCACTCTCTGTTTCTCCATTCTCAAAAAGCCTGACAACGTATTTTACTTCAATTAAAACTTTATCATACAGTCAAAACATAACCAAAACTTACCCTAAGCAGAAGGGCGTTTAAACTTTTCGCTCTATGTTTCTCCATTTTCAAAAAGCCTGACAACGTACTTTACTTCAATCAAAACTTTATCAAAGTTCAAAACATCATTTCTAAGAAAGTGGACTATGGTGGTCTGACCCATAAGAAACCTAATCAAGAGTCAATCCAAAAAACTGAAAATATCTGATACATTATCCACATTGTGGTGCTCTCTAGCAGACAGCACTGTCCTTCCATGGAACTCACTACATATGGTGGCTCTAAACCAGACTCCTTCCACTGGAAAGAAAATCTCTAATTCATCAGCCTGAATGACTGCAGTGATTTCCAGCAGTCACCACTGTACTTCCATGACACTCACTACATAAAGAGTCTACACCTTTAAGCGACTGGAATCCTGTTCCAAATTAAGTTCAGTAGAGGTCAAAGCAAAAGAGCTGGTTTCAGAGCAAGGCAGGGAATGGACTGTGATAGACAGATCACTTGGGTCATTATTGCTGGAAAAGGCTCGTGCTCCATAACCAAATGACAGATGAAACATCATGGTCCCCTACAGAGTGATGCTGACACTGAAAAATAGCTCTATTACAGCAGGGGCTTCAAATTCAGCCAAATATGATTCAGTGGAGGATTATCTAAGGTATGGGAGATTAATTGCTTAAAAATGGTGAATGATGAGGCAGGAGCAGAACCCACAGTATTCAGAGAGAAAACTGAGGCAGTATCTCTGCTTCTATTTTGGGGTTTGCTACTGGAATCTCAGACACCTAACTGGCTACAAGGGCCACATGTCTCCAGCAATGCAATGCACCAAGATAAACGCAACAGTGAGTCTCATGCACTTAGTTGGCTCTACTGCTGAGAAGAGTATACTTTAGCTTTCACCTGTTGAGTGAGGTTGGGTAAAGAAATAAACTCCTTTATCCTCCGGAGTGGCAAACATCATACTTGGATGGATCACATGGAAAGTCCCCTGTGATGCAAAGACTATGAGTAACATAACAGTTATGCAAGTTATCTCCCTGTAGCAGTTCTCCAGGGTCCACCTTTGGGGTGGTCACTGCTGTTTAGGTAACCCCAATCATGAAAACCAGAAAAAAAAACCTGGAGGAAGAGAATAGAAAAACAAAGGCAAAAGTTAAGAACCTTTTCCTGTACCCCTATAAAAAAATAAAGAGAAAGCAATTCAGAAGAACAGGAAATGTGAACAAGAAGGAGAGGGACAAAATAAAATAAAAAAAATCTAACTGGAGAGAATGACCCTAACATATGTTATCCTAACCTAAAAAGGCATTTTGATGGAAGAATACTTAGTTTATTGGAGATAATACATGATACAAACAGAGAAAAGAGAGTGTGAATCAAAGGAACAAGTCACATCCTATTGCTATGGTGAGTGGAGAGCAAGAAATTGATGATATAGGTGAGTTCACCACATCCACATGTACTCTTAATGTAAGTCTTGTTGTGGGGTGAGACATTGGCAAGCAAAGGTTCACAAAAGGCGATCCTGTCCTGAGGGACAGATAAATGGGTTATCTACATGTTATTACTGATAATTTGCCAATTATTCCTAAAGACAGAGTGGCCGTCTCTTTTCCCCTTGCACACTGGCTGACTCCTGTTATGAAGAAACAAAGTAATATATTTCTTATAAGATAAATTTTAAAAAAATGGGATAGAGCATCTGCTACAAGCAAGGGATTCCCAAATCAAAATCACTTTCTAAAAGGAAAATGAATTATTTAAATAAAAAAAGAATAATTTAAATGTATGGTTCATTACTTTAATTTTGTTACAATGCAAAGATTCTCATTTAGAACAATGGCTCATTATTGCAACAAAAAAAGTATCTCCTGAAGAGTTGACCATCACATGACACACACACACAGAAATCCAGATGTACACAATCAAATTAATAAACCATACATAATGAAGGACTTTTAGAGGAAGATACTTTAATACATAAATCATTCTGATTACCCAAAATCAAGGAGCTTTATACAGTTAATACTCTTCTATCTACATATACACTATATCATAAAAAAATTTACAGACTAACCAGTAACACTGCACTAAAATGTACAGGAAAACACAGGACACACACACCATGAAGCCCACTGTACTAAAGGTACTAAAACCTTTATGGAGTTCACCTCCTTTCAGAATTTAAAGCACAAGCAACTCCTGAGTTCTTGGCAGCACTATTACATAGTTGCTTTCTTAGGAGTTCCAAGAGTAAGAAGATAAGAGATTAAGTGCTGCCCATTATTCAATTTAAGATCAATACTTTTATGTGCCATTGCTGAGGATATGATCTTAGGCATATTATTGGAACATTGTCATCTTTGCAAAAATATTTGCTGATTTGGTGTTCAAACTATCCACACTTGTCTTCAATCTCAAATCCTGAATTGTCCTGAAAGGGGGTTTAAGGATGGCAATCTAATTAATGACAACAGAAGAAATACCGGTTTACTTGCAGTTCAAAGAAAAATACAGCATACCTGTACCCATACTTATCAACAAACAAGACATACTAAAACTTTAAGTAACATGTGGTCTTCAAACAGCCCAAAAAGAGTGAAAAGGAAGGTCAGTACTCAACTGTGCAGACATATGAAGAACCAAGAACCCAAGCTAACATACATTATCCCCAAATATAGGTATAATCTATTCTGTAGCAAAAGGAGTAGGCTAGCAGAGCAATTGTGGAAGAATAATTTTTTCTGACATTATCATTCTACCTTTTTTGCCTCGGTCTTAAGAATTTTAACCAAGATTTCAAGCTCGGAAATCTTATCTTGGTGTTCAGTCACGTCATTGAAGGTCTGAGTAATTTTCTTCTTCAGATCATCCACAGAGTATTGTAGACTGCTGCTCCTGGATTTCTCCTGTAATAGTTTGGAGCTGAAGCTTCAAATCCTTCTGTTCCTTGTAACCCATCACTGTATTTTGCTAACTGCATTAATTTGCTAATCTCTTCTTCTATCCTGTCCTCTGAATGATTCTTTCAACCTGACTACACCAGTGCATCCCAAGATTATATAGTTTAGCTCCCAAGTAGGAATCTAAGCAATTCCTCACTGATATGAACACTGGAAACAACTTGTATAGGAATGATTTATACATGCATATCTTTACCGTGGCAATATGAACACAGCCCATCTAAAACTAAATCATTCGTGTGATGAATATTTCAACAAATGTCATCAGACAATGGCTTATACCCCAATGCAAAACTGTGCCCCAGTGATATGAATGCTTCCCTACCATTTTGTCAGAGATGAGTAATTTATGCAAGTTTTTTGAGATACTGCTTAGTATGAAAAAAGTTATGGATAAGTGATGCTGGCATTTCTTGTATAGGATTCCCAGTATCACTACCACCAGCCAATCCTTATAAACATGAGCTTAAGGACAGGTAGTGATCCACTGTAACATTTCATATGTATTGTACTCATTCCATTCCCCATCAGTCCTTTTCAATAAATTTTTGGGTAAAAAACTAACCTCTCTTCTTTGTGGTAATTACTTTTTTTATATTCAAATTATTCAAAAAAATTTCCTACACATTTGGTGTGGATATGATGTTTGTTTGATGTAGATTTACAAATTCATGATCCAGCCCATCATCAGTTTGATCAAAGGTAAACGAAATACGTAATTTCACTAAGTTTGTTCAATATCCATTAAGTTCTGCAAAATTAGTGGTTAGTAAATACAGTTGAAGAAATACATAAATAATGTGGTCTGCATAAATGATGTGGTCCCAGTTTCACACAGCAACTAAGGATCTTGTGACAAAACGAGCACTGTCATAGTCTGGTCTAAATCTAACATGCTTTAGCAAACCTAGCATTTTCAAACTAAAGTTCAGGACATTTGCATGGACAGACATACACATTTGCAATGCAGCTCCACCATCCCACATGCTTAAGTTTTACCATAAGAACCATCTATGCAAATTTACAGACCTGTATGTCAAACTAGTAAATATGGGGGAGATGCAAATTAAAAATGGCCAAAATGACAGGCAAATGTAAAGACTGAAGATCATACACTACTTGAGCTGAAGGATAAAGGGAGTTGAACACAGAAATTTTCATGAATCCTTTATGAATTACACACAGAAACCTTTTATTTTTGCCTACAAACCTTCATCACTAGCATGTACATTCTGTCCTTAAACTGCCATATGAACTTCCACTATATTAGAGTGTTACACAAACCCTAGTCATATCACACATGACATTCAGGCTAGGATAAACAACGTTTTTCAATGTGGTCAAGAATGAAGGGGTTAAAAGGACGTCAAGACTGAAAGGGTTAAAAAGAGGACTGAGAAACTTGAGAACATAAAGAAACAATTAACATGGAGAAAGAAGTGTCAAGATTAGCCATGCAGTGTAGTGGTAGTCATTCCAGTGGGGAAGTTGACTAAGGTTAAGACAGACTGGCCAAACTAGTATCTAAAATCACTCATAAAGAGACAAGTTCCTAAAATGTAAACAAGAAGACCATGGACAGCATACGACAGAAAACAATAGGTTAGAGGAAATAACACATCAATAAAGATGAAACTAGTTTTTTGTTTAGAGGCCTGAAACTGAAAACAACTTATGGAGCTTTGCATTATAAAAGTGATGATGCAGTGCTCAAGATGAAGAACATTTCTAAGAAGCAAGTGATAAAAAAGTGGAAGCCCATTAACCCCTTAATGCTTCCAAATGGACATATCTTATTTGAGCAAGATTATGTACTAATGGAGTGAATGAGCTGATTTAGTATTTATAAAAAGGATAGGTGAAGGGAAGTTTCCCCTGAAATACAAACCTATAAGCAGAAATAAATTCTTGACAACATTATTAGAGGGAGGTAGCCTTGAATAACATATCTACTGAAAAGTGGGAGGTAATCTTATGTAACAAATCTCCTAAAGTTCCACGAGAAAGTAAATGGCATTCTCTTTTCACTAAACCATTTGCCATGACTCTTGCTTCGCATGCCTCCACACCCAAATATCCTATAACTGCATCTCTATTACCTTACAATGTCTTTAAAAGGCCATTTCTCAACATTAAAATTATGAAATATCTATCTGCTGAGGAAGTTAATGCTATCAAGTTACAAACACAACAGAAAGACAGAGTATGAGTGGTAGTAATTCAGTCTTATGAAAACTTACTTGGGGCACACTTTCATTTTTACCTGTTCTAGTTGTCGCTTCAACGTATTAATAAGTGCATCCTTCTCAGAAATGGCCTCAAGAGCATCATCACGCTCAGTGGCAAGATGTGTGTTGGTTTCTTTGGCCTTTGTCAGATCCATTTCACGATCATCTAGCTGCTGGTTTAGGGTATTCTGAAAAGCAAAACAGAATTCTTGGTCACATCTTTGCAGTAAAATGTACTGCATTAATACATTTACTCAGGGCTGTACAATGTTTTCTGACTGAGTACTGCAGTGGCAATTATAAAAGTTGAGAAGTCTTCTTATAACTAAATTTCACGAAAGAGTAAATGGAAAATTTGAACTTTGGGAGGATTTGTGATTTTTGATACAGGATTATCATAAAAAAAAAATCCAAAACAATAAGCAGCAGTTTAAAGAATCATTGATGAAAAATCAAAACTGAGTACATCATCAAAATTTTCAGATTTCCATATTTCTGAGTTCAATAAAAAATATTCATATATATTCTAAAAGTTTAACCTGCTGAACATCTCGTAAGTTTCCCATAAGTTCTCTTACTAGTATAATAGCATACTTTTCATACTAGGTACATGCAAAATTTCACAATCAAAAGGAATGATACTTAAGTATTTTTTCATACACATTTTCTGTTTACTTCCTTCCTTATCTCCCTTGTTTGATAACCAAAATCAAAAGATTTATCTTGCTAAAATTTTCAGTTTTTCTAATGTCTGAATTTTTGATGTTGCAATGTATTTGTTTAGAGAGAGGCTTATGTATAACCTTATATAAAGCCTACTAATTTCAGGACAGGAATTCTTTTGCAAATAAACAGGACAGTGAGAACCAATACGATCTTTCAAATGGTTTGCAGACTGACACAAGCATACTACTGTTATGTTATTGCCTGTGTGGTTGTTAGTGGAAGCACCAAGATGTAATGAAAGCTAACCACCAAATTAGCAATGAAGAAGCAATAAATTGTAATGTGTAAGCAACATCTTTAGCTTCATATTCCTTTTTTTTTATTTCACTTTCACTGATCTTAAAAATATCTTATAATAATCTATCTTCTTATAACTTTAGAAAATTAACTGTAGCAAATAAATGAAAGACTCTAAAAGTACATGAAAATGAAAAAAAATTAATGATTAAAGACAAAAATATGGTTTAGAAAAAAGCAACTTAATACTGTGTTTTATGCTACAGCAACCCTGGTATCTAATTTCCATTTCATGTTGATACTCACACCAACAAACATAAAAACAATAGTTCTAAGAACCTTTTTAGTAAACTAATTTTACCTCCATTACTAAAAGGCACTGAGAAATGTGCTCATACTAATTATTTGCAATTTGCAAAACGTATCCTAAATAAGTTGAAATAACACTTCAAAGAGTATACTTCGAGATAATGGGATTTCAGAATATGACAAAAGATGACCTCCAAATGGTCCAATATTCTGGAAGCTTTCTTGGCATTCATTATAAAGAGGTTTCATGGAAATGAGAATACTTGAATACTGACTATTCATTTTCAAAGATCCAGGTATGTCTTATCCTTTGGTATTGTACAATGCTATCCCCTGAACATGATCATAACAAATGGCTTAAAAATTCATTCACTAGCAGTTAAAATTTTCAAGTTTTCTTAATGACAATCAAGCTATTCTATAACTACAGACCATACAAACAATCTATAACAAAAAAAACTAAAGCAACCTAAAAATCCTACATAAAAAATATAAACAGTCATATTAAATAAAAAAAACAAATTTGTATATTTTCTCTATCACTACAAACATCAAAGAATCTACTTCATCTCTATAAAATGTAAAAGACTCACCTTAACAAGCTATATATGTTAAATCAAATTAAAACTTTCCAATCTGGAGGGTTTTATGATAAATTATAGCATTTTGATGTTCATGCCTTAGCTCACACAGTACTTACAATTTGTTCTTGCATCTTCATCACTTTATTCTTTAAACTCGTTATCTCATATGTTTTCTTCTGGTTATCCTGATCTTTAGTCTTCAGCGTCTCTTCTTCCTCCAGCAGTTTCTTTTTTAATTTTTCAGATATGCTGTCCATATCATGTACTGTTTGTTGGAGAGCTGCATTTTTATTTTCAGACTGTTCCTGCTTCATAGCACTGAAAGGATGAGGGAAAAAAGATCAGCATACTTCAGGAGGGATGTTAATAGAGTGAGAAGACAAAAGCAAATGGGAGCATCAGTGAAGGGGGAAGAAGAGGAAGTGGTAGAGGCAAAGAAGAGATGAAGAGGAGATGGAGTAAGTATTTTGAGACTGTTGCATGTGTTAGATGATAGGGTAGCAGATATTGAGTGTTTGGGATGTGGAGGTAAGCGAAATGAGACATAGCAAGTGATTTCATGACAAGAGAAGAGGCGGTGAATGTTTTGCATATGATGAAGTGTGGCTACAAAGCTGGAGTGGATAGGACTGCTCTTGCATTTCTCAAGAAAGGGCATGGTAGTGTTGTTGATTACTGGTAGTTAGTTATGAGCAGTGATCATAAAACAAACATATTTGCCAGCAGGTGGAGTACATTTCAAATATTTTGCTATGACAATCAAAATATGCATGATAAGTAAACAAATTCTCCTGTAATTAACATGAAAAAATTTATCAATGCAAGAAAATCTTTTTTTTGACATTAAAACATATAGACATAAATATTTTCATTTTTTCCGATGATGCAAGTCAATGCGTCATGTCATAAATGGATACAACATACCCCAATTCTACAATGTCATATTCAAAATGTCTCAAGACAAAATGTCATATCTCTGGCTCCTAAGGAAGTAAAGGTGATTTCTATTTTACATATGTTTCATCTACTTTTACACTGACTGATCCCACATTTTGCATAACCTTCACAACACTAACTCTATTGCCTTATATAATAGTGAAGAATAAAATGTAATGCTCCAAATCATGCTTTGCCACTCTAATTGAGGGGCACCAAAGAAATACCTTGTGAATTTGGAAGAAATGCAAATCACTGGACTCTTTCAACTTAATATAAGGGACTTTGACAACGGGAGTTTGATCCAAAATATTCTTATCTGACAACTAAAAAATAAATGAGCGGGGATGGTTACAACAGTCGAGCAAAACCTGGGACAAAAGCAAATGAATCTATCAGAAATCAACAGAACCTATGCTAACCTCACCTAACTTCACCTGAAGCTTACGATTTACCTTATTTTTCAATATTACAGTCAAATTATCCTAATAGCACTACCACCATCTTCCTTCTGCCATACTTGAGGCATGTTGAGAAGTAAACAAACTCTACTTACACATCTCCCTGCAACTGCATACAAGGACCCTATAACATTCACAAATTTTTCAAGTAACATTGAAAACATGGTGGATTTAGGTTGCTTGAGTAAGTTAGGTAAAGTTCTGTTGATTTCTACAATGTTCCACTTACTTTTACCCTGATCATCAAAGCCCTTTCCCCGAACTTGTCTATTATCATAGGATAAAAAGTATTATTCAAACTCATACTCTCCAGTCTGAATCTCTTTAACTAGACAGTATATATGGAGTCAAATGACACACTTTTCTTCCATATCCACACCTTATTTCTGTGGTGCTCCTAAACTGGCACTTTACCTCTAATTCCATTCCCTAAACACTACACTGTGGTACCACTGCAAAACTAAATCCCTCAACATTCAAAATTGACAATTATGCAAAGCTAAACTGGACTTTTACCCATATTGTTCAATCATCAGAAAAAACTGATTCCCTTTTTAATGGAACACAAATTAAATGCTGCATCTTCTATTTGTGCAAAGCGTAATCCATGGTTTAACCATTCCTATTCTGAGGCCATTCAGGCAAGGGATCAGGCATATTGGGCTTAGAAAAACTCTCCTTCCTGCGACTCCCACTCAGCAC
>JAUTYZ010281355.1:0-15911 GCA_032273725.1 Panulirus interruptus
GTACTAATAACATGCATAAATTAATGTATTGCTGCTTTGCAATATGTAATCTGATCTTAATTACCATATATAAAAAAATGTAATACATCATACAGAAAATAGCAAACACCAAGTCTCTTTATACATGTCCACTACAACTGTCTTTAGATAAGCCATTAAATAAACATCCCCATAACACAAGTTTCACTAAATGTTCTCAAAAAGTTGTCTTCACATACCTTTCATTTGGTATCTAAAAACTAATCATTCTAAACACAGCAACCAACATGACGATCAAAATATTTTATCACATGCGTATACAATATTTGTAGAGTACTTCCTATGATACCCATAAGGCATTTCTAATAGAGAATTTACTTGTTTTTTTTCTGAAACTTATCTCTCAACAGACTAATAGTGTACCCACAAGTACCTTTCACATACACCACAACAGAAAGTAAACATCCCAAAAGCATCTCTCAGTTTTTCTTACTAGCAATATGAATATTCTAGATAAAGTATTCATACTGTCAATGAGCATGTATAGTTATATGTGAGCATAACTATAAAGAATCTGTATGAAAGAAAAAATTCCTGCCAAATGAAAGTGCATGGTGTCTGTGGTATTAAAAAAGACAGGTTTGCTTCCCGAAAGCTGAAATCCACGGTTCAATTCCCAAGGAGGTATTGACTGTTGTATTTAATCTGGTTTTATTTGCATGTTTATGTTAAAAATTCTTACATCTGATATTATACAACAAAATTTATAATCTTTTTACTATCAAATACATTTGAACTGATCTCTTCAAGCTAAGAAATGAAACTCTTATATCTAATGGATAACAACTCTGTTCCATCTGTAATGAAGACTGACTGTGACAGTTTATACCTACACAAAGATGTGACTGTATGAAAACAAATTAACACTAATTATTCTAATACTGTACAAAAAATTATGAAATTTGACAGTGATGAAAATAGAGTTAGGATGGAGCCAGAATTAACATTAAATCTAAAAGAAATAGTTATGAAAGTGACAGGAGTTTTTAAGTGACCCAGATGTCTGAAATATGTATAAAGAAACCTGACAAGAAAATACTCATTACAGGTCTGGGTGAGAAAATGAATATAGGTCAAGCTGTTAAGTGAAGTGGAACATATTTCATAAAACTTACAGAATTGCAAAATGTGACGACTGCTAACTGAAATTTTTAGTTAGGATTCTTGTCCAAGCCATTCAACTAGAAGAAATAACAATAATGACTATTGCTTAATTCTTTAAAGGCAAAATTCATCATCCAAAAACTTGTTTGATTATACATGATTTATTATAAGGTTCCATACAAATATGCTAATAACCCCTCAGAAGTTGAATACATAATGAGATTTAGTTCAGCAGTTAAATTACCTTGATTATGAAGAGCACCATTTCTGACACAAAGAATGTTACGAACAGAAACAAATAATACTGGCTATTACTAATATGCCTATATCTATCATTCTTTAAAATAAACATAAAAGTTTTCTTCTAAATTATTAGAAAATAACAGTGGAAGGTGCAGTAGTCAATGCCTCAATCATCTTTATCTTGCTTATTGCCTTAATTCTTAATCTATTTTTTTCTGTCCCTTTATAACAAGTAAAAATAATTGAGGGGCAACAATGACACCATAACCTTTCACTACATTCTGCTTTACCAGGTATATGCAGCTTCTCTATAATACTCCCTTAAAACTGTTGAGTAAGTTCATGTAAACTATGAAGACAGAAGACTAAAACAGCAAACCTGGTCTTTTCAAAATAATGTAATGTACTGTTTTAACTTGAACCTTGAAGTTATCTACATGAATTAATGATAAATAACAGCTCATCATATCGGTGTGGAAAACAGATACAGTGCAACTCAGGCCAACTGCACAACTGCAACAGCACAGTATAATTATAATCATTATATAACCCCAGGACCCCTTTTTTGGTAAGATAAACTCATGCAAGTCTTACGGCTGTCCTACAATCAGCAACAAGGAAATGATGAATTCCTCTAGAAGAAGTTCCTCAATAAGATTGTATTCCTTTTGTCCACTGACAATGATACAACTTCACAAAAAGTGACCTTCCACTTGCAGTGTAACCTCATGTAGGCAGAATCCAAAAACACCATACAATATAATTGAACTTATAATTGGCTATGGAATTACCCAGATATACAGACTTAATATATGATCAATCAATATGAATATGAAGGGTAGGTTGCATAAACTTTTTTATAGTAAATGATATGACATGAGCAAAACAAGCCCTAATCAAAGACCATATCAGTGAAAAAAAAGGTCAAGGAGGAGATGGTGAGACAGTGTTCTATAAAGGGAAGGTTAAATTTGAGAGTTCCTACATTGCAGAAATGAAGAGGACAAGCCAAGTCTGGGAGCTGTGTCCAGAAAAGTGGAGCAGGTTCCAATGGCTTGATCTTCGTCAATAGGGCACCGTTCTGATTCAGCAACAGAGAATCTAAATGAAAATGTTCTGTCATGAATTTTGTGAAAAAGGAAGGAAAACTTGGAGTGGACAGTAAAATATAGTGAGTTATGTATTGTGAAGTGTTCTGTTTGAGATGGAGAGGGTGTGAGTTTGTGGAGTAAGTGCTAGTATCCCACATGAAGCTGAGGCAAAAAGAGCAAACAAAACAGTGACCTGGGCCAGGGGAAGGGGGCTACATGACAAATGGCTCAGTGATGGTTCACTGCACTGCTATCGCTAGCCTTACCAATACCCAGGCAGTAGTACTTCCCTGGACAGTGGATGTTTGTTACCTACAACTAGGTGACACACACTGATAATCAATACAGCATACATACTTGAGTGAGTAACTCTGAGGACTGTTATATAATGAGTTTTCTTTAAACAAGAGAGTAACTCTGAGGACTGTTTATACAATTTTTCTTTAAACCACATCTTAAATGGATATAGTATTCATAAATTACAAATTGCTACTGGAAAATTTTTAGCCTCCTATGTTGATGACAATATGAAATGGTATGCCACATGTTGAAAAAGATAAAATGATGATGTACAGTGTTATGCTAGCCAAGTTTCATAAGCAAGAACAATTTAGGGTCCCAAGACAGTGAACATTGCTTGAATTATGTCAGAATGGCCATTCACTTGAAATTCACCTTGTGCTTTCATGTCATGTACCACAAATCCCACATAAAATATTGTGTAATTGGCTTATCTCAGGGTTAGGATTGCACTTCAGTTGTAAGCATTGCCTAAGAGTGTATTCTCACTTTTGAAATGTGTAAAAATTCTGCCAGTAAATAATGATCTTAGTCTATGGTGACATCAATCCATTCTCTCTTGTGGGTTCATAACCAATCCTTATTTCCCCCAGAGGGTAAAATGCATTTAGATTCTAAACAATGATGATGCACGGAAAACTAAGTGTGCCTAATTTTTTGTCAATTTGTAGATACATTGTGGTATGCTCTTCATACTTATTCATCTAACAGGGATCAAAGGGGCATAAGTAATAAAACTTTATGAGCTAACTCATCACAGAAAGATAATCAAGAATGTGGAAATGACTTCTACAGATGCAATGAATGTTTACACGATTTTTTTTAATACTTAATTGTCTTTCCCATCTCAGTGAGGTAGCATCAAACATTGTCCTCATTCTCAAATATGCATTTTCTAGTTATCACACAATGCACCAAAATCAGGGCCTATAATCCACAGCCAATCCTCATAGACTAACTTGAGGGTTTATTTCAACTGCATCTATGTCCTGGCTTAGGTCACTGCCAACATGTCAACCCTACAATTACCATATCGATCCCATTCATTTTATCTGATGCATACCACATGCCCTTCTGAATGTTCAGGCCTTAATACCTCAAGGCCTCCTTCACAATATCTTTCCATCTCCTTCTTGGTCTCCACCTCCCTCATGCTCAGTCCACTTTTGAAACAATGATCCTCTTAATTCGTCTTTCTTCATGCATCCACTCTATATTTGTTCAAACCATTTTAGCTCAACCTGGTTGATACACTCAATCTGACTGCACTTACTACCACACCTCTATCTTAGACTGTCATTCCTTACACAATCAACCCATGTCACACCACATATCGTCCTTAGGCACTTCATTTCCAGCATGTCCCCCCTCTTCCATTCTTTTGTGTTCAAACCCCTAAGACATACATCAATACAACACTGTCTGGACTACTATACTGTCAGACCTATCTTTGTCCTTTCAAACAATGACCTCTCCTTCCACACACTCCTTAATACACCCAAGACCTTAGCTCCCTCTTCAACCCTATGACTCACATCAGCCCCCTCGTTCCATCTGCTGCTACATCTACTTCCAGCTCCTTAAAGAAATCCACTTCCTCGAAGTTCTCCCCACTTAAACTTTCATTGTATATATTGTATTGCTTGCACTCTATCATCCTGTCTCAAGCCCATGCTGTAACTTACCACCTTATTTCACTTATGTTTATACTCCAGTGCCTTTACTTCTCAAACATTCTAGGTACAAAACTCCAAAAATATAAAGTATGTAAACCTTTGTATTCCTATAAGTTTCTATCATCACATTTCCTGCTAATTGCAGTCTGTTTACACTATCCAACCATATTGAGTTTTATACATACATTATCTTTATAGCTTTATGTTTATCATAAAACATTTGGGAAGGTTTACATAGTATAACTTCAAACTATTATCTAGCAGTTCCCCTTTGATATGTTCCCTAGTATTGCTGTTCACAAACTAAGATGTTCTCTAACCTAATGGACCATCCTTCCCTCATTCTTAATGGGTCCCTTCCAAACCATTCCCTTATCAGATAAAACTCTGAACTACTCTCTTGCCTACCGGTTTCTATCTCGTATCATTTCCTTGCTTAGTGGTTTCCCCCCAGACCATCACCTTGCCTAGTAGTTCATGCTCCAGAAAATCTTGCCAAACAATTCCTACTATGAGCTGTTTACTTATCCAAGTTTCTGCTCATTTTTCATAAATGATTTCTTGACTTAGATATGGTTGACTCACTTCCATCTCAACTCATTAATGTTCTATATATTGTCTCCTTCCTTATTGTTCATGGTCCCCTCTCCTTTGAACCATTAAATAGGAAAAACAGGTCCTTCCAACACACATCTGGGCATTAAGCATCGCTTTACAGAATACATTAAGGCACATTCCCATCTCTCCAGGGTTCAAAAAGTATCCATCCTTCAGGGTGGGATGCAAGACTTGGAACTTCGTATCCATGCCTTTCTCGTGGCTCTAGCCTCAAGACACAAATCGAATAAGATTCATACAATGTCTCATTGCAAGAACCCCCTCAATTTTCATGTTATTGGGTAAGGATTTTCCCTAATCCCAAATTTCTGATGAAGAATGAAATAGCAAATTCAACATTTGATTACTTGGGTAATCAACTTTTTATCTTCCTGTCATCAGTGAACAATGCCACACACATCAAACAATTCATCCCAAAGTCCCAAACTTTCTCAGATGCCCTTACCCATGATGTCAGGAAGCTAACCTCCACTCAAGCCTTTCTGGGAACCTCTTGCTGAAGGATATTGGTCACAGAGGTCTGTGGAGCTCTGTCAGCAATATCATCCATCGATACCCAAGTCAAGCTATGCAGGACACTCATGTGGCACTAATAGGTCTACCAGGCTTATCAAATTCTACAATATGTTTGAGTTTTCCAGTGGCCCCCATTCAGCTAAGGCTTCATTTCTCTTGCTCTGTGGCTGATCCCTCTTAGGAAGAAATGAGTTCTGAGTTTCTGAAAAACTACTTCTTCCCTAAGAAGGGGCCAGTGAACAAACCTCGCATTTTCTTTCCTTCCACTTGTTACTCTCTTAAACTTCCTCTAATGTATTTTGTGGTTAAGAGAATGAGTTAGTTCTGCTCATTCACGTATATTTTGACTACATATTTGTGAAGTTAGCCTTCTATACAAAGGTTGATGGCAAGCAGTGGTCTATGCAATGTGATCCTGGCTTTAAGGTAGGATGATGGGTTTACACACAAGGTATTATGGGGATATTACTACATCATTTCCAAAAGAAAGCAGGGCTCTCTTGCTTCTCTCTCACTTGCTTCCTCTGTAGGAAAATATAACTTTATACGAGTTCAAAACTTTTTTGGAGGTTCAGAACATGATCAAATAACAACAGCTACCATTTATTCATTTAGCATTTTACTGACTTATTTTAACAAATCTTTCTCTCAATGAGTTTTTGAGGATCAGTTATTTGAGACTGGATATGGTACAAATATCTCAAACTGTACCAATAATACATACTAAAAAACACTCTCCAATCATTTTCTATTGTAACTCTGTTGACACTTCCTCACTTGTCTTTCAACAAAAATTTTGCTTACCTCCACTGAATTCATAGATTGAACACATCAAGCACAAGCAGTATTCTTAAGTTAATATCCTCACTTAACAAAAAACCCTACCTTGCCTGTAGCTGTATGAACTTTAATCTTAAGACATTAGTCAGCAACAACTGTCAATAATAATATGTCTAAAACTAACACCAGTCAGAATTAAAATCACTACCAATATTTCTGTCTCTAATACCACCCACCACTCCTCCCTGGAAATTACTTCTACTGTTTTGTAACCTTCAACACACTTTTTTATATCAAATATCTACTACAATTCCGGAAAATAATTTTAGTGCACACTTACTAGTTATATATCTAATTCACAACTTATTCACATTTGAAGCAAATATCATCATGTACAGTCCAAATACATTCAGTTCATCTTACCTAATAAAACTTATTCATCTAAAAATTTTATAAATTATGCACGAGTTCATGGTAAGTTGTACTTACTGACAACATATACAACAGTCAAATGAATTCAACAGATATAAATAAAAAATATCAATGAAAAACTTTTCCTGAAAACTAGCAAAATACAAGTACAGCACCCAATTGGAAAATATCTATGTACCTATACACTGCTTGAATACTATATAAAAAAAACATTGAATATGAAAACATTTGCTCACTACATCTTAAATTTTTCACATGGGTTAAAGTAATGTAATTCCTTAGACTTTGCTTTCAATAGATATCTTTTAAGGATATTCTATCTTTTCAATGGGCCAGAAGGTACAAGGATATCATTCACATTTATATTATTATGCAACAATGCTCTCATTTCATCCCTATGTCGACTTGCTAGGTGCTGCACTACATTAGCTTTCTGTGTGGCACGGTAGTTGCAGTACAAACACTTAAAAGGTTTTATACCTGAGTGGAGGAGAACATGGCGCTTCAGGTTGGATATCCGGTCAAAGTTCCTTCCACACCACTGACACACATACTTAGAGACACTCTCATAACCCATCAACTGCTTTATTTGTTGATGTTCACCTGAAGCATTTTCTGGCATTGTTAGGTTCTCACCCGGTTGATCAGTAATAGAACTGTGTTGCTGAGAATATCTCTGAGGTGAGCTTTCAAGCAATATGTGGTTATCCAGGGAAATCTGAACGTCTTGGGAGCTGTTTGAATTCTCACCCAAATTTGTGCCCTTAAAAAGGATGTCTGCACTATTTTCATTAGCCTGAGCAGCCTTGTAGAGAGAAGCTTGCTGAGTTAAACCAGATTCATCTAATGGTCCTCCTGCACTTCTCATCAGATCTTCCATTATTTGATTAGCACTCTGGGAAGCATTATTTCCTAGTCCAAGAGAGCTGGATTCACTGCCCTTCTGAACATCACTCTGCTCTGGGACTATTCTAGTTCCTTTATGAGGAGGATCAGCATGAGTGTTGCCTCTTTTAAATGATAAATGAGGAAGAGAACTTCTTTGATTCTTTGCGTGATGCTGTTCAAGTTGACGCTCAGTGTGTTGGGCATGCCGATGTTGGATGTGCAGTCCCACGAACTGATGTTGGTCACCTACGCCATGCCGTGTGCCCTAGAACAGACAGAAGGGCAGGACTTGAGAATCCAGCGCCACTTACGTCAAGAGGGAAAACTAAGACATACGACCACATTAAACAGTCACATGAACTACCTTCTGCATATCATTTGAAAGGAAACAGAAAATACGGATTAGAGAGTGAATGAATAAGCCAGTTACTTTCTACTACTAAGTACCCATTAAAATCCTTCCATAAATAAGAGTGCAACATGAGTGTGCAAACTTCAATGCATTTATTAATACTAAGCTTTATCAAACACACCTTCCTCAAAAACACTAAGCTTTATCAAACACACCTTCATCAAAAACACTAAGTAAATAATGAAATGAGACACATAAGTTAAAAAAGGAACATAATTTCAATAAAATAATGATGTAGATACAACATTATGCTCTTACAGAATACAGAATAAAAAAATAAGTAACTAATAAATTTCATTCACCCATCGCAGACGGTTGTCTAATAAGTCAAGAAACTGCATGGTAAGTTTAGCAGTATATAAAAACATTCCATTCTATTTAATAATTCAAAATATTCACAGTGAAATTGAAGATTTACAATCAGTCAAAACAAGATAAATAAGTCACAATGCAATCAATGCAGTAAAAACACTATCTTCACCTTCAGTAAATATGGATTATGTAGTTTAAAAAAAAGATAACATGTCCCTGGGTCTTTATTTTTTGGGGGGAGGGGAATACCTTGTAGAATGTGAGATAAGAGGCACTTACACTGCCTAATATTCCACCATAAGTTAACTCCCTCAGTGATATGGGTATCAATTGATGTTTTACACAGCTAAGTGGAACTGGTGTCAATTTACACATGTAATTTCCTGTCACAAGTTGAATTCTGTGCACCATGCAGGCTCTGTTCGTTGGCCACAGATGGCAAGCCAAATAAAGGATAAGTCGTCGGAATTGCCTGGAGGCCCCAGTAACCTGCTAGTGATCAAGATAGATGGCTACACACCTCTTACGACTCACCTTGCCTGTGGAACCCACCTCTACCCATAAAGCCCATTGCCATATTCAACACCCACCACCATGTACCCACTGTGCCCCCAATGCCTCTATTTAGGATTGCCCAATCCAGTAAATAATATTTTTTCTCAACTAGAAATTATTTACTCATAATTCAAAGAAACAATAATAGGTTTGATTTTTTATGTGCAATTAATCATTTAGATAAAAAAGTTAAAATTTTTTTGCATACTTAGGATTGGCCAATCTAATAAATATTTTTTCCTAAACTAGGAATGGTTAAATCTTAATTCATTAAAATAATGACGGGTTTTATCTTTTACGTTCTTCATAAATAATATAAAAGAGGCTGTTTTCTGCACACTCAGTGGGACTAAAAAAAATCAGTTGCACATGAAAAGGGTTAAATATAAGGAAGTAAATAAATAATAATGTGTCCATTAATTTGCAACAATGTATATGTCATTTTTTTTTCATACATAAATGTTATACATTTCAACTTCTAATCATTAAGCAATCCTGACATACAGCACTGGAAATAATTCGGTTTTCCCCACTTGTTCAAATCTATGCAACTATGTTCCCCCAAGTATGATCTCCGGAGGGTGTACTTATGGCATAAGCATGAAATTTGTCATCTTGTTCTTGAGTTATTACAAGAATATGCCAACAGACAGACAGAGAGACATATGGGAGAAGACAATATCTCATACATGTTGAATGTGGTCGCAATACATTTCCTACTCAATACAAAAATTCATTCAACTTTATGCCCCAAAATCTTATGTCCACCACCTTCACACGAGGTACGTATGGTATCCACATGAAATTTCACCATATATTGTCCTTGAGTTACCATGATAACAGGACCTAAAGGGTGATGACATAAAGCCCTTCTTATGCTTCATGTCGTGGCAGGATGTGAAAATGTATTCACAATAACCTAAAGTTTGACAGGAACAGTTTAGAATTATGTTGTTTGAGGCATACATAATACAGCGAGATGTGACTGTGGGTGACAATAAACAGTAAGATGAAACTAATACTTTGAGGTGCTTTGAATCATAAAGATTCAGTTATAAATAACCTAGTTAAGTCAATGTAAAATATGCTATATGTGTAAAATCAATGAAAATCTGCTTTAAAATAGAAAGTCACTCTGAATAAAAAAAACTTATCTTTTCTATAATTTGGGGTCATGTATTTCATCTAACAAATTGAGATATATTAATGATATCTATGATAATGAAATAAATTTTTTTCATTATATAACATTAACAAATACATTCATAAATCAGAGCTAAAAGAATTTTACATACTCCAACACTGCACATGAAAGTGATCTAAAGCAAAATTATCTCCATTACAAAAGGACTCTCAACAAAAGGATAAAAAATTGAAAGACTAGAACTGTCTACCGACTATACTTAATCAAAAAATATGGGATCCTTTCATGCCCACTGGTTGAGAGGATGAAGCCAATGAAAACAATGAGTGAGTAATCACAAATAATTCAAGACAACTGACCACCATTCACAGCCAAGACTATACTCCCAGAGATGTGAAAATATATTTCTGGGGATGTATTACTATGAATTTCACAAACACACAAAAGTAAAATGTACACTTTGAATCAAAAGTGACTATATCATCTACAGTTGGAAAGAAAAAAGTTTCCAAATTTCAAATAAGGTGATAATTTCAGTGTTTTAACTCTTCCCCTTCTGAAAAAAATATCAACTAAAGGTAGATGAATAATATTACTTAGGGTAACAAAACCAAACCCACAAGAAGCAAAAGTAGTCTCAAATTTCATGCTATTTAATATAACATTTGAATATGAACCTTAGAATTAAAGATGAATTCTTGTCCCATCATTAGACAATGTAAAATGAAACAATAGCATTTTGATGGTTAATTGGAACTACTTTCACTAGCTATTTTTACTTTTCATAGATGGGAAAGTTGAGCTTATAATCAAATGCCTTCATCAGTTCCCTGTACAGAAATAGTCTTTCTAGAACCATGTCAGCATAAGGTAGTGGTAAGGGAATCAATCTCAGGTGCCAAGAATTGTCCATATTCAGAAAAGCAACAACATCACAGGATTATCTATTTATGAAATTAAACATATTTTGTTTGTTGTACTTCCTGTTTATTTCATGTTAGTAGAGAATTATGAAAAAGTACACCATTGGGGTATTATTTATAAATCTACAATAAAACAAATAATCATTTAAAATTTATTCTTGTCAATAATGTATATCATGCATATTTGCAAACAAAGAACTGGTAGATAAACACAAAATCTGATGACAACATGCTGTTTTTCATAATCAAACGTCCCTTTGACAAAGTTGCATGATCAGACATTCATCAGAGTTATAAATTCATGGAAATGCTTATCAAAATGTTCCTACTGCATTCTGCAAAACCAAATCAAATGAGAAATACAAAACAAGATTCTTAGAAAATTACCTAATTCTTTAACATCCGTAACATTAATCTATTCACGACACCGCTGAATCTTATTACACGTTGTAACACACAACATACCTTTTTTGTATTTGCATTTCAAATCATCCAAATTGATATTAAACTTGTAATCGACAACATTTTTTACATTTCTGGGTAAACTACAAAGGCGTACTTGAGTCAACCCAGATTATCTGATTTATTTTTCTAAAAGGGATATCTTCTGTTCTGTAATACTCAATTATCTCTAGATTGTTCTGCCAAGTTACCCAATTTGCTTTTTTCAGTGTGTTTGCTCCTTATATGCTGGACAACTTGAACCTTTTGGACGGCACGGTAGGGACAGAGAGGGCATGCGTAAGGTTTCTCACCAGTGTGTGTTAACACATGTCGTTTTAGGTTGCTGCTCTTGGAAAAAACCCTCTGACACCAAGGACAGGTGTATTGTGTCTGATTTATTGTGGATGAAGATAACGATGAAGAAAATGATGATGACAAAGGTGCTTCATATGATGATGTGTTGCTTCCATGAGATCCAAAAGCAACTAATAGTGAATCCAATTCTCCTGAAGCTGGTAAAGAAGCTACAGAATAGCTGTGACCTGAAGCAATTCTAGATCCACCTCTAGAAGTCCCAAATGCTCTAGCTGTTGGAGATGCCCTTTGCTGTGAAGACCCAAAGCCTCCTGAAGGTGCTAGAAGCTGTCCTACAGTTTTGCAGTAATCGCTGGAGAGTCGAGGGACAGCCTAAAACAAAACAGAAGAGGAGGATTTGTGTGGGTGTTCTGCATATGAGTATTTCTTTCTTACTGTACTTTCTATATTACTCTATAAAACTGAAAAAAAAAAATACCTTCATGTATACTAAAAGAGAAGTATGATGTTCATCAAAAACTGTCCAATGTCTCAGATTTTGAAATATATTCATAACACACACAGTTCTTCCTTCCAAAAGATGATAATTCATCAGAAATTTCTAAAAATTCAAATCAGTTTAACTTCCACTTCATTACAAAGTCTAATGGCAAACAGACACCAGACAACTTAACTCCACAGTTCTCTCTTCATAACTAGGTCTTCCAGTTTCAAAAGTTTCCATTTTTCATGCTTAAAAAAAAAATCACTGATGCCCAGACTCTCCATATACTGTAAGAAACTAATAACAATGTTTGTCTTAAGACATAATGATAAAAATAGCAACATATATATTTTGCACACCCATTGTGTGATCAAAATACAATGAAAAAAATCTTGCCAAACTAATGGGAGAACCATGTTTACTCCATATTTCAGAATAAGTCGGCAATACAGTAATTGTAATACAAAAGTAAGTCAAAAATATAATTACTTTCACAAGTCGCACATGTATAATATTACAAAGAACACAATAATAAGTAACCTATTTCTGAATAAATAATGATGGAACTAACTAATAACTAATTTACCTCTTGTGTGAGATAAGGCACAAAATGACCAGGGCACTATGCCTATATGTATGTCATATTGCCTTTTTCTACATTAAGAGTAAGGTGGTGCAAAAGGCAAACTGTATCCATACAGTAAGGACATGCATACACAACTATGAAAGTAAAATCATTTGAGACATTAGAAAAACATCACAAATAATAATAATGGCACCGGGGTAATGATTACAAGCTCCCTGTTCAGCAAAAACATTATGTAGTAATTCCTCAAAGCAAAGAAAAATGCATAAATTCATGGTACATGAATTCTTCAAAATTACAAGTGTTATTTTCAGGTGCTCTGAAAATATTGAGTACAGTACTCAGGACATTTGTCTTATCAACCTTCTAAACTCTTCAAGCATATGTTTTCTTGGGTCCATCAACATATACAGACTTATATCTTCAGTTTGAGAATTCCAGGCATTATTTCAAGGCTACATTCTGAGCAAGAGTAGGGAGTGGCTAAGTATGGGTGCCTAATGCTTCCACTCTGTTATTCTGTCGACATGACAGGGAAGGAAAAAGCACAGTTTGTGTCAATGTTGCCACATTTGCCTTGCCAATTTTTGCTGACATAAACCATATCTATAAAAATGTCAATAATTAAGTTACTAATAAAGTCTATTCATAAATCCTTTTGTTTAAAAGGGAATAAAAGTAAAACTATAATCATTCCGTCAACATGTAAAGTGAAATAAGTAACTATTAAGATTCATGCGAACACAACACTGTCCTCTCTCATCTCTGATATCAACTGCGCAGTAACCCCTTTGTAAGTACTACATGGCAAGAGTTATTTTCATGTTGTTTATCTTTCATTCTGTAAGGATAAAAACATTTTGGACTTTTAGGAAAGGAAAAAAAAAAAAGTGAAACTGAAACATCTTGGACGTTTAGGAAAGGAAAAAAAAAATTGAAATAAAAACATCTTGGACGTTTAGGAAAGGAAAAATAAAATGTGCGAACGTTAAAGGATTAAGAGTTCATATTTTATCAAACATTGGCTTTATTTCATTAAACACTGGCTAAATCAGTATAGATACTGCATTATGCTATGAATCAAAAACAAATTTTGAATTTGTAGAAATTATTCATATGTAATCAATTACCTCATGATTTTTATACTCGTGAGGCCCCATCTCTTATTCTTTCTATACCAGCAAGAAGACTTTTATATCTTTTTAAACTGTTTGCATTCACCATCTTCTTGCTCACAATGTTCCACCATCCACGACCCTTACAGTATACCAGGATTTCTTTATATCCTTCTTGACCACCCTTTTTCTCAGCTTCTAATCATGGCCTCTGGTAATTTTGGTACTGCACATTATGAAGGACTGTCTACAGTCAACATCATCCTACTGACTTAGTAACTTAAAGAATGCTGTTAGGTAACCCCTCTCTCTTCTTTCCTCCAAGGTGGAAAGCTGTCACCCCTCAACCTTTGATTGTTGCTTCATTCTTAATACATGTCCCAATTTGGTTGCTCTTCTCTGGACCCTCTCAATCATATCTTTATGGTTCTTTAGATGCGGTGACCAGACCTAAGAGGCATAACCCAGCTTTGGTTTTATATATGCTGAGAATAGCTTATCAAACATTTCCTTATTCATACATTTGAATGTGATTTTAATATTTGCCAGAAGACATTATATTTCTTTCATCAGAAGACATTATATTTCTTTCAATAAGTAGCTCTGTCAACAGATTAGGCACTATGTCAACCCCTAAATCTTTCTCACACAATTCCTGTACCTTATATTATGCTAAGGAGTATTCACACTTAGACCTTCTTTTGCTGAGTCCCATCCTCATTACCTTACACTAATTTGGACCAATTCTCATCATACATTCATCATATAAAATTTGGAGTTTTTTCAGGTCTTCCTGTAAGCCGATACAATTGTTCTCATTCCTTAGTTTTTTCATGACCTTGGCATCATCTGCAAACAGGTTTCAGTACAAGCATAGACCTTCAGGCAAGTCATTAACATACACCAAGAACAGCAGCTGGCCCAGGACCAAGCCCTATGGCACTCCACCTGTAACCTCACCACATTTTGAGAATGTGCTTCTTATCTACAACTGCTTTTCTTCCCCACATAAGTAATCCTCAGTCCAGCAGAGGAATTTGCTCAAGTTTGTTTATCATCTTCCAGTGGGGTAGTGTCAAAGGCTTTCTAGCAGTCTACAAACACACTGTCAACCCACTCATCTCTTTGATCTATGAATCTCAACCTGTCACAAAAGTCTAAAAGGTATGTGATGTACAACCTCATTTCTCTGAAACTGTGTTGTCTCCTAGTTAAGACGTTTCACCTTTGTAAGTAGGCATTCATTTGTTTTCTGATCATCTTTTCCAGTTTTATAAACAATGTTCGTCAAGAAGACGCCTGTAGGTCAGCACGAATTCCTGGGCTCCCTTCTTACATGCAGGCACAATATTTGCCCTTTTACACATCTTTGTGTGTGTGTGCGTAATTACCTATTTGTATGGTACAGGGAGAGAGTTCTACACTCATGGTGCCCTCATCTCTTGAACTACCTCTATTATAAAACTTTTTAAACTTCTATATGCTGTCCTCATTCACAATTTCATTACTTGGTTTATTCCATTCATCCACTTCTCTTATACATGTTGACTCAAAAAAACTGAAACCCAGAAAACTGCATTTACCAGACAACTGGCTCTATTGTCAGTGAAAACACATATTATTAAAGTGGTGCTAAGAAGCGTACGGCCATCACCACTGAGGTTAAGATGGATGTGCTCAAATGTTAAGAGAGATCTCTGGTTAATGAACAGCTGATATTAATCACGCCTTTGGATTTAATGAATCTACTTTACGGACTATTCGTAATTGTGCAGAGAAGATCAAGAAGGCCAAGAGTGAAACATTAATCAGCGTATCTAAGAACTTGTATTCCCAATGTTCTATTATAGAGAGAACGTAATGAATGTTGAGTATATGGATTGGACACTAAACTCAAGAAAATGTTTCCATCAGCACATGATTGTGATACAAGC
>JAUTYZ010281356.1:0-10069 GCA_032273725.1 Panulirus interruptus
AATGAGGCTCTTCTATAATAAAGCTGCTCCATAATGAGGCTTCCCCATAGGAAAGCTACCACATAATGAGGCCACCCTATAAAAAGGTTGCCCCCAAATGAGGCTGCGTCATATCTTTCACTATTGCATCTCGTAGCGGCCATGTGAATATTGTCATTTATCTAGACACACTAGAGTAAAAAGATGGACCTCTTTATTAACATCAGTATCCCAAGAGCGCAAAATACACCACGGGTTTCAGTTGACGACGCTGACAGTAATTCAGGATTTCAGCCAACATTACACATCCACATGTCTCAGTAGTTCCCGTCAGTGGGCCTAGGCCTCAGAACTGGAGGGCCAGAGGTTCTGAACCTGTTTTCGCTGGGTCGTGATCACCTTTCACGATTTCCAATTTGAATTTCCATATCTTGAATGAAATATGGAATTATGCAGAGTATCTTGGAATATATCTGCTGGAAGACTCTCTCATGGGCGCATACCTCCTTCTTGCTCGCGAAAGAATGTATACAAAGCTCCATTTGCATACCGTCCATAACATGGACATAATCCTTAGGTGGGAGTCGCTCATCACTTGAGACTTTAAAGAGTATTTGTTTTTTAATCTAACAACAACAAAGTAAAAAGGAGGATATGGTGTTGGCAACACTCGTAAAGCTTGAACCAGAAGCAGGCTGGCCAGCAGGCAGGCAGGGAGGCAAGCAGGTAGGCAAGCAGGCAAGCAGGCAGGCAGGCAAGCAGAAAGGAACACAATTAGTTAGGTATCTAGAGAATGGTCAGCCTTTGTGTTGGTATTCTGAACACATCTTCACACCTTGCTCAGTGCAGCCATTAGTACAAATGGTATGATAATAAGGCAGGATTTACGGCACTAATGCGGCTCAGCTCAGCTCGGCGGGGCAAAAGTTAATCCCCCTCACGTCTCCTAGAAACAAGCAGCCATATAATGTGGACTTTCCCAGCAACGAACAACCATGTGATGTTGACGTAGACTCTCTTGGAAACAAACCGCCATATTGTGTGAAATTTCTATGAAAGCGACGATTAATTTGGTTACAATTGATTCTTACTGAATTATTTATTATTTCGGTGGATATATATATATAAGAAAGGGGACCGGTGAGTTTCGCTGAAATATAGAGCAGTCGTACTGACTCGGGTGGTCGGTAAAATAATGAAAAAGATAATTAAAAAGAAAATGGATGAACACTAACAAAGAGAGATAACATGGACTCAGGGAAAGAAGGTCATGTTTAACAAGCCTCTTAGAAATCCACGGGAGAGTGAGCGGCGTTTTAGACAAAAAAAGATATTTGGGTGGGTTGTCTCTATCCGAACCTCCAGAAAGCATTTATACTCTGCCATAAAGAAGGTTGGTAAAGAAGGTAAGTCTTCAGGTAGGAATAAGGAGAAGATTATTTAGATGGACAGAAAATTACCTCGGTCTGAAGGAACAAGGGACGACGCATGACAAAGGAAACCCTTTGGAAATGGGATGGGGACACCAGTGGCGTACCGAAGGGGTCTGTTTTGGGATCATTGCTTTTCATGATCTATGTAAATAAGCTGCAGGATTGGAGGATTGATACTTAAAGGTGTTTGCAGACGATATCAGGGTTATGAGGTAGGTAAAGCGTGAGGAGGATTGTTCAACTTACGTACAAGGTGACCCAAACAAGCTCCAAAGTTGGTCTGATACATGGCCGATGAAATTCAACCCGATTATCTGCAATGTAATGGGGATGGGACACAGCAGAAGAAGGTCTCGATACGAGTATCATCCAGCAGGAAAGAAGTTACGGGAATCTGTGCGAGAGAGGGACCTGGGAGTTGAGTCTGTACCTAACCTGTCGCCAGAGCCCGCACCTTAGGAAGGCTTTTATAAAGACAAACTCTTTATTGACAAATATTACGATCGCATTCAAGTTCATGGATAAGGAAACATACAGTTAATTTTTCGCATCATCTATTGGACCACAGTTGCTCAAGTTTGGTCACCGGACTTAAAGAAACACAAAAAACTAATAGGGAAGGTCCAGAGGAGGGCTTCAAAGATGGTACTAGAATTAAGAGAGATGAGTTACAGGGAGTGGTTAGATGTCATAAATTTGTTCTCCGTGGGAGAGAAAAGAGTAAAGGTTGACTTGATTACAACCTTTAAGAATTTAAACCGGTTTGATGACGTCAACAGTGAACAGTTATTCGAAAGACGTAAAGATACAACAACCGGAGGCCATAGTTTGAAACTAAAGACTATACTTGTTAGAAAAGAGGCTAAGAAGTACTTTTACATGGTGAATGAATAGACGATGAATGGAATAAACTGAGTAATTGAACTGTGAACGTAGACAGCATTCAGAGGTTTGAAAAGTTGTATGTTAGTAGAGAAAGTTCGAGAGATGGGGCCCCACGGGTGTAGAACTCCCTCCCCGTACAGTGCAAGTAGGTGATCACACACAGAGAATCACCACCGTATCTTGGGTCGGGTGGGCGTGATTGCCGGGGTCATCCCTGGCCAGGACGATCTCGAACACAGGACCAAGATGTGTGGGCAACCACAGAGAGGCTGGCGGGGGGTCCGGCACCCTTCTCAGGGGCTCCTGACTCAGGGCCTCCCGGTGTCCCTTGAGGAGCCCTTCTCAGCGTCCCTTTCAGTGACTTGCTCAGTGCCTCTATTTATCATCCCTTTCATTGGCACTCTCAGCGTTCTTCTCGGTATCTGTCTCAGCGCTTCCCTGCGCATCTTCTCAGCGTCTCTTACCATCGGTCGGGTTCAGGGGTCGGGGCCGCCCCAGACAACGGAACAGAAGAGAGAAGGAAAGGCAGAGCAACAGAAGTTGTTAGCAAAGTGGGCTGGGTTTTAAGCTGAGGGGAATAGAGACAGGAATTGAGGTTCATGTAAATATCTGTGAAAAGAACTTATCTTTGGTGAGGACCAGGAAGTACTGATATTTGCAGATTTTTGGTTTTCTTGTCTGACTTATGCATGCCTTTCATATGCATTGATTGCGATTGTAACTTACTGAATTTAGTAAACGTTTTGCAAACAAATACTTGTCAACTTCCTTTAAGCTCAATTTGATACTGCCAACCACCAAGTGTCTGAAGTATTACATTAGAGTGGAGTAAATATCAGTCACAAAATGCTGATTGTTCTTTTCGATATGATGAAGCACAAAGAGACAAAAGGGGAAAAAAGACATGATAGTACGATGTCATTTTTATCACATTGGTCTAAAAGTATCCTCTAGTGTATTGCATTATTGTTAAATTGGGTTAGGTTATGTCACCCCTTATATTAGGTGAGGTTTGGTCTGTGATGTATACTTATGCTTTTTACATATTCTTATCCAGTATTCCCTCTGCTTAAAAAGCCTGCCCACTTTGTAAGAATGCAAGATTCCTGTAGTTGGAGTTTTTCTGTCATTTCTACAACTAAAAATTGATTGTTTAACATATCTTCAGTCTCATGATACCAATTTTGTATGTTTTCAGCCAGATACACTGCAACGGTGCTCAACTGGTAAATTAGTACCAAAAGTATGATGAATCTCAGATACTAGAGGAGGTTAGGCTAGGTTTTAATAAGTTTTGTTGTATTTTTCAAGTGTCTCACCAATTTTACTATAATTCAATATTTTCCCTGATCTTCAAAATTCACCAATGCCTTATGTAATACCACTGATTAAAATATAATGCTCCAAGTCACACTCTTCCACACTTATTATATGAATACTACACAACTATTGCAAAACAGAATCACTTAATATCTAAGGCTATTAAGCACCACATGGCCGACATACTACTGTATGAATAATTATACTAGATCATTTTTACTAAGCATAGGGAACCTATTTATATGCATTTCTTCTAAATCAGTCTTATTATGTGCAACCCTTAAACTACATGTTCACCCTGGCACACTACCAGTCATAAATACAGGCTTAAACTACAAATTCATCAATTTTTTTCTATCATTTTCCTGACCCCTGCCTATTTACTACAATGAAAGATGCCCAAAGAGACAACAGCTGAACTCATATGTCTTTGTTCTAAATACATAATTAGCTTGAACATGACTCAACAAAAATATTTCCCTGTTCCATAAATATACAATTTAATTAGGGCTACATGTCAACTGATATGAGGAAGAGTTCAATGCAAACATGGCAGTGTTGGATATAATGTTTAAATCTATTAAGGCCTGATGGTCCATATTCCCCATGAGTCACAGCTTAGTGTAAACATGCTTAAGCTCATCCATAAAATCCACCACCTTATTCACACAACTTACTCTTCATAATTCACTATGACAGTGATATTCACACACTCCAGGGGTCACATCAAAATACTAATCAGCACCCCCGTGCAAAACCGTAATATGATTCGGTCAGTCGGCCAACAAACGTCAAGACAACAAACGAGCTGGAAGTCAGATGACAGGACATCAACCCAGGGTCTGTGCGGCTCCTCCCTCCAGGCTCCTTACCCATTAATATCCTCATTTGTTTCTTCCCGAAGAGGCGAGAGAAGACAGTAGATAACGTCAGCCCCATTGTTTAGAGAGTATGCAGTGTAGTTTTCTTAAAATTAGAGAAAATATTACACTCTAGCGGTGTTTGCCACGTCCGTCTGGGGTTCGTGACGTCAACTCAGGACACGGAATTATGGGAAGTGAAGATGTCCGAAACGTCTCTCGTAAATATGACAACATTGCAATTAATAATATATATTTATATTTTCATGCTAATGAGGGATGCTTATGATGCTACACCTTATAAATGGATCATATTTCTCTTGTCAATATCGAGATTATTTGGTATGTGCGTAAAATGTTCGTACACAGTCCGGTTTCAACAAAGAACACACGCTTTGCGTAAATTAATTACCTTATCTGCATGCAAGCTTTCATCATTGAAAACGCGATACTTTACCCACGTCAAGAGATTGTTATATAGCATTTGCAACTGTATTATTTCAGTGAATGTGCCAGTTATCTTAGAGACATATCGGCTGTAAACAAAATGTTTCGTCGATTAACATTCATTATCGTGATATTAAATATTAGTCAAATTATCTGTAATCGCATTTTAACCACATACGTACTGAAGCAAGGAAAAAAGAAACCGAGATTATGTTTTCTGATAAGATATACATGTTCTGAGACTACAATGACAAATTTTCATTCAGTTTCAGTTTCAATACTTTATTTCTTCCGAACTTCAATCTCTCGCTGATGATGCCATCAATCCTATGATGTAATCCTTCCAACGCAGTTGACAATTCCATACATTATCATAAAGTGATAATGATAACACCATAATTATAGTTATTGTGAAAGTAATCAAACTAGATAAGAAGACAATAATCTATGTATCACATGAATATGAACTTAGACATAAGTAATAGTTCTACACCCTAACATTATGATAACTTTTGATATAACATTATAAATATAAGTAAAGTCAAACCAGTAATAGACAGTGTGATATTGTTAGAGTTAGGCAAGGTTATAGACAAATGTGACACGTGTCGTTTACAAAGCATACGTTTTGTTGAAATTCCTATAAACAGTAATTTCGGCCTCTCAAGTCTAAGTTTCATCGAATCCTGTACAACAATATCAAAAAGTGAAAATTAATGATGATAATTTTAATGATTGTACGGTAATATTATAACTTATGGTTTCGCGATTTTCGATGCCAATACCGAAGCAGGAAAAGCTGATTCAGATTATGATGCCAAAAATATATATATCCTTATTCTACAGTTGATAATGGCAAGGACTACAAAGACCAGAAAACGTGGGGTTGAGACCTATAAGGTAAACCAAAAAGCTCTCTGACAACTTGACACCATGTTAACAAAACAAACAGTGGAGTTCTCGGAGAGCAATCTTGACGTGTGTGTAAGGCAGTGGAGGGTGAAGGTGCTAATGTACTTTAAATTGAAACTTTTGCGGGCCGCCTCATTTTCCGCCTTATTTTGCACATTGAGTCAGTATATGTTATAAAACAATAAACAAGAGGGCATTTATATATTTCTAAAGAAGTATACCTATTGAGTATGCATGTACAGTGCAATTAAGAAGAAAATTTGCGGCCAATTCTTCTTCTAAATCTCTGTAGTCCAGGTTTTGTAAAATCTAGAACTACATCCCTGGCCAAATCCCTAGTTCTTTTTTCTATAAGTACCAGTAAGTATTACATGCCCATGCTGTCAGTCCCATGCCAGAGGCCTGTTTACAAATGCTTCTACATCATACGCAAATGGGCCCATCCTACCTTCCCGGACCCTCATCCACAACAGACTATACAAATGCCCCTGGCGTAACGTTCATTTTGCGCGTGTCTAAATTCTTTACCAATGTGGGGGCTGCAAGAAGGGTACAGAAACAGAGGCAAACAACAGTAACTATATCATGGTGAAGGGCGTGCACTTACTACGTCAGTAACTACTGCTGGTGCAGGAACAGGGAGAAAAGTGAGGCAGGAGTCTCATGGTGCTGCTGCAGGAGGGATGAAGTACTGTCGGGGTCCCGTGTTGCTATTGTAGAGCAGATGGGACGTCGTCGGGTCCCCTGGCACTTCTGTAGGGAAGATGAAACGTTGCCTGGTCCCATGGTGCAATATATTGTAGGTGAGATGAAACGTTGCCGGGTCCCATGGTTCTACTATAAGAGTAATGAAGCGTTGCTGGGTCCTGTGGTTATGCTATAGGGGAAATGAAACGTTGCCGGGTCCCGTGGCGCTGCTGCAGGGGAGCTGTATTGAGCTCCCAGAACCTTCGCCCTCTCATCTATTCTATGACTTAGCTCCGTTTCCATTGTTACACTCGCTGCCATGTCTAGTCCCAGGTATTTAAAACACCCTACTTCCTCCAATTTTTCCCCATTCAAACTTGCATCCCCAAATAACCTGTCTCTCTGCACTGCTAAACCTAATAACTTTGCTTTTATTCTTATTCACTCTGAACTTTCTCCTTCCCACATTCTTCTATACTCAAACACAACCCTCTGCAGTTTCTCCTGAATTTGCTGCCAGCGCTGTCATCTGCAAACAACAAATGACTCACCTCCCAGGCCTCTCCACCTGACACAGTGAAGACCTGCCCCTCTCTCAAAGATTCTTGCATTCACCTTCCTCACCACGCTGTACACGAGATAATAATTACTAGAGCATTCACTTGCCCATACCATAAAAAAAGTAATGCACATAAAACACTGAAACTCGAGTTTAACAGAAAATTCTGTTCAGCCTGTGGAGCCATTGATTATCTGTGTAACTTCTGTTTATCTGGCATGTGTGGGTTATCTATTGGCATGGATTATCAACTGTATGTCTGCCCTATCAGAAAGAAGCCTCAAACTTCCTCTGCAGTTGTAATACACAGAAAACTAAAGAAGCACTTCTCTTGAGTTTAAAATGAAAATGTAAGAGTACCTGGACAAGGATATGGTGCCTGCTGAGCTACCCATGATATATAGAGTGAAAAGTCCCAATACAAGATATGATGTAGAATGAGGAATATATCAGGCAGAGGTACAATTCATCACTTGTTTTTAAGGTGATGCAGTATATGGTATCAAAGTGGTGAAATCTCTATATCTTTACAACAAAGATCAAGTGTGAATAGGAGTCATCTCAGACAATGAACCTCTCTCTTCATTCCCATGGTAGTCCACTATTGTGTTTATCAAAACTCCAACGTTATAGGATTTGAAAAGTGTATTTTAGTTTTTGTTTGCCTCTAGCTCTTTATATCAAATCAATTTGGTAAGGTATTTTCTTAGTGTCACTTAACATTGAAGAACCAAACCTATTTTTCCCATTTGATGTTTCATAGTAAAAGAAGCAGAAATATGATACATGGGGTTTACAGAAGCCTAACCCTACATATTTTCCAGGAACAGGTGTATAAGAAAAGTAAACAGTTATCTACTGCCAATATTATTATATCAAAAACACATACAATGGTTTTCACACAAGAAAAAGTATGCAGCATCCGTCATGTAAATAAATTCTTGTCTTACACAAATAATACTATACCCAATTCTTATCTAACTTTCAAATCTGTTATGAGAACAGTAATGGAAATGCCATCAAATTAAGTAAATCATCTTTCATAAAGAAAAACTTTACAATACAAAATTTAACTGTATATAGTAAAGTAAGCAACTTTAATGCAAAAATTTCAAATTTATCAAAGAATTCAGAAAAAAATTATTAAAATTGTTAGTATATGGTTCTTATAATAGTACCATTAAAGTATAGTAAGAAACTAACAGTGACTGTAAAATAATTTTCACTTCTATATTCATTTGTGAAACTGTCTATACAAACTCACACCAGTGCTGACAATGAAAACTTTAATGCTGCATTTTATAATGTTTATGCCAAATTAAAAAAGTATTGTGTTTAGGTAATATGGCTTAGGGCATTATGGTATGCACTGAAAGCACTTTTCTATAAATGGCATTTTTGCTTTGCTTACACTGGATACATTTGTTAAGCTAATTCTGTTTTCTCTCATATTCATAGCTACATTGTGAAAAATCCTTGGGCATGTAATACTATTTTATGCAATGTGATGTTCCATATGCCTCAATTACTGAAATGAAGTAAATTATGTGTTTCTACATCTTGAAATAAATTTAGCATCTTTCCATAAAATAATAATCAGTTGGAGAAAAAATGGTGTGGAGGATTACCTATCAAATTTTTTCGTTACTTATCATCTTACTGTTCATGTTTATATAAATGTATCTAATAACGACAGGAAATTGCAATTATGGCTAGTCACTTGAGTAATGTTTCAAAAAACAATAAATCTAATGAAAAACTGTACCTCACAAACTATAGTGATGCCATGCTTCTAGATGCTACTGTGATATGATTTTTTCTCTCTCTACAAGAATATCCACCTAGATTCTTATGGATTACCACTTAAAATGTTATTTTAGTAACCAAGCAGATGTTAATCTAATTACAACACTATTTTTGCATACCTCTTAAAGTCTTATTTTGTTATCCAAGTATATTTTAGTCTAAATGCAATGCTATTTTTGCTACCAGAATGATTACATGCCTAACTACTAAAGTCAAAATTTTCAAGGTAAGTCACTCCCTTAATTCTAACTAAACTGTTTCTCCCCTAAAAACAAATTCTAACGACAATGACTACCCTCTGACAACATAACTACAATGCCTACCCTCTGACAACAAAGTCTAACTATAATGCTTACCCTCAGAAAACAAATCCTGATTTCTTGTCTCAAAGTAAATTGTGCATCAAATAAATGTGGCTGGCAACCTTTGAAGATTTGTTTACCATCTGATTACAATTCATTAAGTGCTGCTTGATCATGAATTCCATAACCCAAAACTTCATTTAAAAAAATAAACAAATATTCACAAAAGCAATGAGGAGAAATAAACACAGGATCATCAATCACATACAGGCTAACATGTCAGTTAAAAAGCAAGAATCATGTGAACTTGTATGTCTTTGCAGTCAAGTCTTAACATTAAATACTCAAAAGATGTGGTGATTACAGGCAAAATTAGTAAGTTTATTTCAGAGTTTTTGCTGTATAATCAAGAAATTATGCAGCTACTGTAATCTGATCTTAATATGTATCAAGTGGTATAACTGATGATCTGTTTACCCAATCAGAGTTTCATTTAAATATACTTAACAGGCATACACTACAAAATAAACAAGAAAACCATTAACATCTTTAAAATCCTATTGAGTGCTGCAAGATTCTTAAAAAAATTTAAATTCTACATTATGTCTACCTTAGTTTCATCTTAAAGCATATAATGAACTAAAAAAAAAAAATCAGGAAAAAGTTCAATTGATGACATCAAATAATAACATTATTAGATACATCAAACATAAGTTGTCTATAATAATGACAAAATACACCTTCAAACTTTAACATTCAATGAACAACAAGCTACTTCCTCAGGTGTAACAAATCAGCAAAAAGAGGGCAACTATTTTCAGGATGTTGCAAAGACTTGGGCTTGCCATAAACCAGGAGGGTGGAAAAGGCTCCTCATCC
>JAUTYZ010281577.1:0-10067 GCA_032273725.1 Panulirus interruptus
CCTGACATACATGAACATTACTTGCCCAGAAATCTCTGGGAGTTTGTGTACAGCTGAGGGCAGAGTTCGGACCATAAAGTTTAAGTACAAGCATCTGGGCACAATTTTCTCCAGTGAGCAGGATTCCAAGTTTCTGTAACATCTGCTGTGGGAACTATAAGTACTTTATATTAATGTTTTACACTGTGTTAGCTATAATCGCCTTTTTTTATGTGAAAAAATATAGTCATCTCCACCTGGTGATTCCAGTGATGTGGACACCTGTCTGCTAGGAATTGGACTGAGACCATAAATGCTTCTCACACAAACAATTGAAAGACTGGGGATGTGACAGATCCTTTGAAATAGTGTGCAATGAATATTTACTAAGGCAAGTTGAACTGGTTGTAGCTATGGATGATTTTGAAAGTTGGAAAAACTAAAGGTGGTGATAATGGTCCAAGGAGAATACACAAAATGAATAGGAATTTTGAAAGGCTTGTGTCTCTTTACATTTGTTAGTTACATTAATCATGAAAATATGCCAATTCAGAATTAATATACATGTATATCACCTGCTCCATTTTTTTTCTTCAAGGATGTACTAATTTTCCTAGTGTTTAGAGTACTTTGGCTTTCTTTGGTTGTTATCTGATAATATGATTGTTTATGTTAGCTTCCTTAGTTTGCTCTCTCTGATTAATAAAGTTATGGAAAATATGATTTTTTTGTAGGAAAGAAAATCGTGAAAATCATGAAACCCCAACTACTACATCATCGGGAGGGACTGGTGCTCCTATGAGTGTTGGCCCTGGAATTGGTAGTAGTTGTGATAAAAGAAAGCGGAAAAGATCATCTTCAAGTGATCACCCTCTTCCTCCCCCACCTCCTCCCCCTGCTCCTCGGGAACTTCCTCCAGCACCTGGAACACCTACCAAACAGGTCAGGAAAGGCAAATTCTATTGAAAATAGAGATATACATCACCTGTTTTTATTATCCTGGTAATATTCTTTTTTGCTGTATGTTATAATGTTGTGTTAAAGTTTTGCTTTAGTACTAACCAGAAAATTCCCTTCTTTGCATGAAATAGTTACAATTCTCCTTCAAGGCTCAGTCATCTCTTCCTAGCACACCTTGTTGACATGGGAAAAGATGAGCAGGTATGAAAGAAGTTACATTCAGCAATTGACTGAACTTCAGGGGCAAATGATATGCAGTCCTTTCCAGTTAAGGCAGCAACCTCATATAATGGAAAGTCTTACAACCCTGTTGTTACTTGACCCTGCTACTTTTAGCGAGGCTGTACCATTGCTAATGGATAGAAAGGAGTACTATCCCTTTGAGGACCTTTGCACTCCAAAGAAGTCTGTCATTTCCCGTCTTCTGCTCAGAATGCAGTTTTAGAGCTACAGGAGCCTCATAAATGTGGTCCTGGGGTTGTTTAATATTTTTAAATGTTACCAAAGTTAAATAGCTGTTTTGGCATATTTGTTAATACCATGCTTATGGTTGCAGATTTTTCTTGCTCTTTCACACTTTTTTGCCATTTCCCATATTACTGAGTTAGTGCCAGGAACAGTTGAAGAAAAGGCCTCATTTTCTCACATCCATTCTCTAGCTGTCATGTGTAATGCACCAAACCACAGCCCCCTATCCACAATCAGGCTTCATATACTTTTCTGTGGTTTCCCCCGGCAGCTTCATACGCCTTGGTTCAGTCCATTGACAGCATGTCGCCCCCTGTATACCACAACACTCCATTGTGCTTTATCCCTTGCAGATTTAATTTGTCTTCTTGTTTCATACTGAAGGCTTCAATCACAGATGTAAGTCTACATTGCAGCTAGACCCTAGATGAAATATCAGTTTCAGTTTTCAATACTTTATTCCTTGATAGAGGAATCGGGATCCTAGTGCTGCCACTAGGTACCCCTGAAAGGATTAAAAATGATGAGATGAAAGAAAAAAAGAGAAAAGTAATCATAATTAGAGTTTTTGAGGAGTTTGAAAAGAATTTTTTTAAAAAGGGGTAGATATAATCTATTAGGAAGAATTGAGAAGGTAAAGAGTTCCAGAACTTTGTGGTGTAAGGTAAGTCATTTACATTAAAACTGTAGACACCTGAGTCCACATAGGCCTCACAGTTATCATGTGATACAGTAGCTAGCTCAGTAGTTCTTGGTCTGGCTTATTCCTAAGGCACTGAAGCAGGCATTTCATGGGATAGAGTGATCTCATACAATGATGTTCCATCCCAATGCGAGTGTTTTGTCATGTCCAACCTTTGCTAGCAATGAAAGTAATGTCAAAACTCATCCATTTAGAAAAATATGGTAATATGTAATGAACTGCAACATATCTTTAGTAATGAAACTATGCTTATGTAGGCCTATGAACCTTCATAGACATCCTTAATGTCAATCGTTCATATGGTAATGATTTTTTTTTGCAGGTCTTGACCTGCATTTATGGGAAATTGAAAGCTCAAAATGCAATCAGGTTTTAAAACTTTATAATGCTTGCAGCTGAGTGGTATAAATCGTCCCATGCCTGGTCCACCCATGAAGATCACAGTGACAGGGAATGTAGCCCGTGGCACACCTGGCACACCAGTATCTACTCTCGGGGGCCACACACAGAAGGTACTTTGTACATAATAATTATTTTGTATGCTTAGTTTTCATGATATATGTTCTAGCTGGATTTGAGATATAAGGAGTGCTTTTCTAAAGCTACATTAACCCTGCAGCCCATATGCTGACTTTAGAGTGTTAAAGTGGAGGCCAGAGTTATCTGGCACCCTGTATGTCAGGATTGCTGTTCTTACTTTCTGTCTCAGTAAAACTAGGTACCAGGCTAGCCTTAACATCTTCCAACATGCACCATACAACTATCTTCCTCATTTTAGTTTCTAACCTCACAATATTTGGCATCATTCTTTTCTTTCATTATGAATTACTTGATTTTTCTAATTACTGTGACCTTACCTTTTTAAAATAGCAAGTTTTTCACTTCCTCAAAAGCTCTTCCATCTATACCTTGATTCATAGCCTTCAAACATTAAAAAAAGAAAGAAAAACAGTCCTTGAAAGGAACACCAGCAGTCCTTGCAAGTATAAACTGCATGATGTAGGATGGTTCTGGGCACTGCTTTGTTGGTTGGGTAAGTTAGGATTGTGGTACTCCCCTGTGCATTTGTTCTCTTTACCTTACCTTATTTGAAGGTTTTTATTCGTAGGTTTAGTGTATTCTTATTATGTTTGGAAAGTTGATAGATCTTGTATAGATCTGCATGTCACTGTTTTTACTCTTTCTAAGGTTTGATACAAAAATTGGTTACCATCCCTTTAACTCAGGCTTGCTTTTCATATATAATGCTGATGCTGCTTACAGTTTACTTTACTGATTAATGTTTAAGAAGTGAGACTGCTTTGTTTTATTAGAAAACTGAGATTAAGATAATTATGGGTTGACTGTTAAAAGTTAGGTTGGTCGAGGGAACCAGGGCTGGAAACTTTTAGTAATGTGTGATTTTTTCTTGTTCATTTAAACCGTATTAGGTAAAATTGGGACTTTCAGCTTAACTCACAGATTGTAGATATAAAGAAAGAAGGTCCTCTTCATCAAAACTACTACCACAATTTTGAGTATATCTATGAGTGACTGAAGGTCACAAGTACATGATCTGTTTGTAGCTCCTCTTGGCCACAGATTTTTTCATAAGATGTGAAAGGAGAGACATTTATACAAATTATGGGAAGCAATATTTCTAGTTTTTCTATTGTAACTAACAATGAAATTATGCTTTCCAGGTAATTCTTGTGTCAACATCTGGGGCAAGTGGTGTGGGTGGTAGTATGTACCAGCGTTCTCTCAGTGTTCCTGTAATGAAAGGTGGTACTGGAGCACCTCCAAATGTGATGCGTGGTGTCCCATCAGCTGGGAGTGCAGTACCTGCAAGTCAGATACAACCAGGTATAACATTTGTCAAAATCATTGCATAATCTATTCAATTCGTAAATGAAAGTCTTTTGTTGGTAAGCACCAGATTTGTAAACATGAAACCATAGTTCCAATTGGTCTGAGGTGCATTAATGTACTTCCTGTACTCATATTGTCACTACATCTGTCCTGTTATACTATTAAATTTTCCTTGAATGGATGGAAGATGCAAAAGCTAGTTAAATGAAATGTTTGGGTACTTTATTTACCAGAAGACATTTACTTATCATTTCTCTTAAAATATGTATTGATCAGATTTTGATCATGAGAATGCTTTTTGGAAAAAATATTTCAGAATGCAAATGGACGAAATTAGTTTCCTAATGATGTGAAAGGAAAACTAGGATGAAAAATGAATCATACATGAAAATTCTACTCCCTATCAATTTTTGCAATAACTAAAATTGCAGTTGTCAGAATCCACCATTTCATGTATGGCACATGACTGAAATTAAGTATGTATGTCACTGATGTTGCAAAGCCCAAAGGGGTACAATCCCCTGCTGGATGTTTCCCTTTCCCTTTGACATCCACCCATCCCATTAGTACTCTTGTTCAGGAGAAATATATTTTGAATCATGATAGGCAGAATAATGTGAAACTAGCACGCTGCAATGTAGCAATGGGGTCAGGTAATATTGGATTGGTTTTAGAGAACCACTTTATGATAATAATGTAGCTTATGATATATAATACGAAACAATAAGTAGGTACAACAGTTGAGCATTTAGTACCCTCAGCTTTGTTTGGGCTCAGAAAAGTCTCTGATGAAACATTACTTTTGCATCATGAACTTTAAAACTTTTACATCCCTTCAAATATGCGCTGCAATTCATTCTTTCCATTGCATCCAGTTGTCCTGAATGCCCATGCTGTGAGGCTGAATGCTGTCATGAGGCTGAACCAGGACATATGAAGTGGTTAAGGTAAACCTTGGAGTAGTCTGAAGAGCTTGGCTATGGATGTTAGTCTCTGTCAATGGTACATTTCACATGACAGCTAAGGATTGGATGTGCATAAATGAGAACTTTGTTCCTCATACTACCTCAGTAAAGTGGGAAAGGCAATAAGTTAGGAAAAAAGACTTCCCGTAGAATAACATGAAAATAGCCACAGTGTTTTTCTCTCTAGAATTTCACTCAACTCTCATGTTTCACTTATTTTCATTGGTCCCTTGGGAATAAGATTTTCGTATACAAATATCACTGTTGTAGAGCTAAATCTGTATATCTCCTCAGGGGGCAGTGTGGGTTCAGGGAGTATGATCGTTCCCTCTACATATTCTGGGGGTGGACCACTTGTTTCTGGAGGGATGCCACCATCAGGTAAGTGATGCTTTCTTTATGTTGTCGGGATTTTTCTTTGTAATATCTTCTGGTGTGATATGTGATATATTTTTGTGTTATTGCATTTCTCATTATTAGTGTAGGGGAAAGATAATTTGTGTATGTATATTTGTTAGGAGTATCCCTAGAGACTGTGGAGTAAGAATATCACTAACAGATCTTAAGTTTTATTTATTGAGATGACAAAGGGCTCGGAGAAGGGGTCCGAAAATATTCCCCTCTGATACTATCTCTTTCTAAAAATAGGTACAATAGAAGGTGCCAAACAAAGATTTGTCCTCAAAGGTGCAGACTTTGTGCATGGTTGTAATGTACATGAAAAGAGTTAATAGGTGCTCTACTTGATGAGATGAGAGAAACCTAGATGTTCTGGCCCTAAGTGAAACAGAGTTCAAGGGAAAAGGGGTGAAGTGGTTCAGGAATTTTTAGGGGGGTAGAGTCCATGGTTAGTGAGAGGACGAGCGAAAGAGTGGGTGGCACTTCTGATGGAGCATGAGCTGTGGAACTGTGCTTAAGAGTGTATGAAAGTGAGTCAAAGATTTATGTGGTTTAGAATTAAAGTAGTCTACTTGCTGTATGGATTCTTGCAATTTATGGGGAGAAGTTTGGGTTATATTGCTTGGTATGTTTTTGTGCTATGTGCTTTTTACCAGCATGGTTGGTGTAGGAAGGGGAAATTATCCAGGGTAAAGTCTTGAAGCTTGGATTCTATGTACTGTGTAAATGCTGGCCAGTCTGCTTTCCTATAGCTTGTGTATGATATTTTGGTGGCTGTGTGAGTTGGTTAGGTTATGTGTTATCAGAATGGATAAATGGTCAATGGAGAGTTTGTGTATTGAGCTCCAGGTGGTCCTTGCATGTAGTATTGAGAAACGCAAGGTGAGGTTAGTTGCTAGAGGTGGTCATTTGGAAGTCTGGTTGGTTAGTTGCATATATTGAGGATGTTGAAGGAATACAGTTGCTTTATGAGTAGTTCACCAGAGGGATCTTGGGTATGAGTTTTGTGTCATGCAGGATGATGGGTGCTGAAATCTCCACATAAATAAGAGTTAGGTTTGTTGATTATGTTCTGTAGTTGGGAAGTGTATCTGGGAGGGCAGGTGGTAGGGAGATCTACATGTAATAGGTGTTCATAATTGTGTCATAAGTGTTGTGCAGTTTAATTTTTATGAATAGTACTTCAAGAATGATGTCATTGTTTGTGATCTGCTTCTTGTGTTGAATGTTGTCTGGAAATGGCATGCAGTGGTATATAAGTGATTGAGTTCTCCTCCTTGTTTTTGTTGTCTATTTTGTTTTGTGGTTGTGTAATTATAGAAGGGAAGGAGGATGGACCTGGGTGTAAGTCTAGTTTCTTAGAGAAAGGATTGTGTATGTTTTGTTTTGGAGTAGGTTGTATATATATAGCATTAATGGGATGGCCTTGGTTAGGGCCTCAGCTGCCCGTGCCGTCTTGGCTAACATAAAATAAAAATAAATAAAAGATAAATAATTCTTCATGAATGTTTTTGGTGCCATTTATGCTAAGTTGTAAGGTTTTTTTGGGATACTGTGGGTTAGTGGAGTTAGTTTGTTCAGGATGGGGCTATGTATTTTTTACTGTTGCTTGTAGGGTGTTTGTGGTGAGAGTTTGAATGTTTTGTTGGGTACTTAGGATGTATGTGTCCAAGTAGTTGCTGCGCGGCCAGAGCTCTAGTACTTTTTGGAGGAAAGTGATATACATAGGAGGTAATACCACTGAAGACAGCTGTTCCAAGTTACTGGGTAGTGCTTTATGGTAATGGTGGGTTAACATAATGGACAGATATACTGTAGGGGTCTAGGGTATGGGTTAATGTCACCAACTTGCATTAGTAGTTAGGGTGATGATGACTGGGAAATCATCCCCCAGTGGTGAAAAAATACGTATGAGTGTTAAGTATCTGGGTTCGACCCATGAGATGGTGCAGTAGCCAGGGGCAGTCCGAGGCTTTGTTCTGCACAGAAGTGGGAAAAACTGGGCTTCTTCTAGGGCAGGAGGACTGCTGGTGTGGGAGGTCCAGGCGGGTTCACATCCAGGGTCTGGTTCCACACTGTTCGATAGTATTTTGCTCTTATATGTAGTTTCATCTCCAGAGGGAAATTCTTACTCTTGTGGGCCCAGGATGTTCAAGTGATATGGGGACATCATTAGAATACAGACAAGGAGTACAAACCACATACGTGTTTGGAACTGTTAACATTAGATGTGCCTTTCTTGTATATGTTTTTTATATTTTTCTTATATATTTTTCAAATCCGATTTACTTTTACCATCAGGTACATATGTCAACAGAATGAGACCAAGAGTTCCCTCAGGTGCTCTTCCTCCTAGACCTCGTCAAAGGTCCAACTCGCTTGTTCTTCAGGCAGAAGCGGGGATGCCTCAAAGAGGTAAGTTTTGGTTGGTTAAAATTTTTCATATCTGTAATCATAGTAAAACTGAATAGATTCTTGCATGGAGGATAACCAGAATAACAGACACTGAAAACTGTTTAAACACTTGTATGAGTTCTGTCTGGAGGGAAATCCCAAGAGTAAGTTTTAAAAAGGAATCAAAAAACGTTTCAGCCACACGGAAGGGTAAAATCCGATTTTTCATTGAAAAATTGGGCGTGATGGTATAAGGATGTTCGGGGCTTCAACATGCTGGAGGGTGTGAGGCATGCATGGGATGCAGCGAACTGGAACGATATGGTATACGGAGAGTGATCCATTGTCTGTGTGCTAAGTCAGGACGTAAGAGGTGGTTAGGGAAAACCAAAGAAAGACCAATGGGCGCCGCTGTGGTAGGGGGATCTGGTTTCGTTGCATTATATATGACAACGGGGGAGTGGATGTGAAGATTGTAGCCGTTCCTCTTCTGTTCCTGTCAATAACACGTGATTGCGGGAAATGGTAAATTAGTATGAAATAAGTTATCATTAGCAGTATCATTATTACTATAATTAGTGTTGTTAGGCTATATATGAGAATGCATGGAGTGGAGTGGATGTGTCTGAAATGAATTATTTGAGGACAATGTGTGAGGAGGGTTGATCGCGTAAGTAATGATAGGGTAAGAGAGAGGTGAGGTAATAAGAAGAGTGTGATTGAGAGAACTGAAGTGGTTTAGACATGTGAAGAGAATGATGAGGGAGGAGAGATTGACAGAGAAGATATATGTGTCAAAAGTGGAGGGGAAAAGTAGAAAGGGGAAACCAAACTGGAGATTGAAGGATGGAGTGAAAAATACTTTGAGTGTTCAGGGCCTGAACATGCAGGAGAGTGAAAGGCATGCATGGGATAGAGTGAATTAGAGTGATGTGGGATACAGGGGTGACGTGCTGTCATTGGACTGAAACAGGGCATATGAAGCAACCAGGGTAAACCACAGAAGGGTCTTTGGGGCCTGGTCGTGGACAGGGGGTTGTGGTTTCGGTGCATTGCACATGACAGCAAGAGAGTGGATGTGAGGAAATGAGGTCTTTTCTTCATCTGTTCCTGACACTACTTTGCTAATATGGGAAATGGGGAACAAGTATGAAAAAAAATCATATAATGATTATTATTATAATTTTATTAAAGATGGAGCAAAAGGTGACACATCAGTGCCTTTCCATACTCTGTAGTTGCCACACCTGTGTGTGTTACATGGAGCTCACCACTTTCCCCTGCCACTTTCTCACCTCGAGAAGGCATCCTTCCTTGTGTAATCCAAGACAGTGTGTGAAAAATCAGTGTGCTGTAGGCCATGGTACTAGTTTGTACAGGATTATTTCCCCATTTAGAGGTGACCGCAAGAGAACTCCACCTGGTCTTTATGTGACCAGCTTTACTTGGGGATCCTTACTGTTCAGGTTTTTGCCTTCTTTTTTTTGAGGCAATACCTCTTTTGTGTTTGTGTATATAGTTTTTTCCTTTCTGTAATGAGTTTTTAACCCCTGGGAGTAGGGTCTCGCCCCATTACCATGGACCACCCTAAACCATCTACCTCCTCCATAGGATGGGGGTGTTGGAGATCACTGACCTCCATTAACTGCAGAAGTTGGTGTCTGAACCTGGGAGTGTGTGTGAAAGTTCGTAGAGTGCATACAGGGAAATTTCTTGGATTAGCTTGTTACGTAGCTTACACATTACATTGAAAATATAAAATTAGATATTATACACCATGTGTATTAGATATTATACACCAAATGCTCCTGTAACCCAAACTGTCATAACTCAATCAAGTTCATATGCTCTCAGTGTATTGGCAGTTTTGCTAAAGAGACTTATTCATGTTATCCAAGTGTGAATTGTTACTTTAATTGGGGAACAATCATTGCCTCCATCTAGTCATCAGGGACATGACCATTTTCCCATATTGCCATACACAGTTAATAGAATCCATTCAACTGCAGCCTCACCATTTATTATTAGCTTACTCCTCACCCTATTTATGTCTATAGTTTTAGCATTTTTTAGGTGCTTTACTACTGTTCTCACCTCCTCCTTCGTAATATATTTTCCCCATATCTTTAACACACTCCTGATCTATAATCATTCTTTACCAATACCCTTGTCTACTACTATCTTCTTTTGTTACTCATTTAAAGTATTCCATCCACCTCATTGAAACTTTTTCTTTTGCTACAAGCAGTCTCTTAGACCTGTTTAGTATAGTCTTGTCTTATGTTTCCCAGATCAACAGTCTGCATTTGTTTACCACCTTCCCAAATAGGTTATTAATTTGTCTTCTA
>JAUTYZ010281799.1:0-10066 GCA_032273725.1 Panulirus interruptus
TGGAGGCAAATCAGGTTTCATCAAACTTGATTTCTTTATCTAATCCCAAGAATGCAATATGTCTGTATGTATCAGGCGGGTTATCATGCATGCACCATTGACGCAAATATATGCATTATCATTAGCATCTGGGAAGCAGCATAAAGGGAACCTACTGAGCGTTTTTCCAGATCTCGAGGCCACGTCTCCTCCTTGCCTGATAGCGTATGGAGGGCATAGACCAATTCCACGCCAGCCAATGTACATAGCCACGCCTCTCCATTGCCTGATAGTGTACAAGGTCACGCCACTTCTGTGTCCGCCAGTGTGCAAGGCCACCCCGCTCCCATGCCTGGTAGTATACTGATATACAACTCCTCCTCGCTCGTTAATGTGTAGGGATAGGCTACTTCCAAGTCCGCCAATGTACAGTCATAACGCTTCACTACCCAGCAGAGTAAGACACGCCGATGCTATACACCGCGGTGTACAGAAACACGTGTCTTCATTCCCCGGCATTGTACAGGGCCACACTTTCTACGTCCGGCACGGACAGAGAGCCAATGCTCTTCCTGTCAGTCCACCAAAAGCCCCCTTCCCTGTTGTTACTCAGTGAATGGTGTATGTATAGTGCAAATACCGTTATTGACTGACCATTATGTAATATGTTCTTTTTATCTAACTTTAGGTCTGATGATATACATATATATGGATGGGCAGACCACGCGTCAGACTCGAACCCTAGACAGGGCGCCTGACCGAGTTAAAGATGGAACACGCGGATAAACACCAAAATCCTGGTGTGTGTGTCTTTTAACATCCGTGTGGCCGAGGCAGCCAGGGTTCGAGTCCGACCAGTGGTGTATATACATGCTAAGATTTTATGTCTATGGTCTTAAGTAACATGCACCATGAGGGTGGAGAACCACACAACCTGCTGAAGCCATAATGGTTACCTTACGTAGCTGGAGACGACCACGGCCTCCCGCCCACTGACGCTACACTTTTCAATTCCAAAATTATGTTTTTATATACTTTCAAACTGGATCATCCTGTCTAATCATATATTGCAATTATCTTCGATTGCATCTTCTTGATCTAGTGTCACCAAACACTCACACCACATTAGTAACAATTGTTTGTTTTCATTAATCAACTAGTTGACAACTATTCCCACGACCAACTGACCACAACCACAGCGTACGATTTGTTACTATGTTTGACATTTCTTCTTACTAACATTTCCGTGATATGCTGGGGAATGTTTATGGTAACGCAACTCATCCTAGATGATGACAGTCCCATATATCCCCACTCCAGCCGGCCTCTGGGGAGGGAGGGTGGCAGGCTACACCAACGCTCGGCCTGGGCACTGCCTGGTGGGGGGTGGCCGGCTTCACTGTCCCAGTCGTCTTGGTACACTGACTGTGGTCCGATACAACGCCTGCCATCGTTAAAAAACTCTCCAAACGAAAATTGAAAAAGTTTATTTTGAGCAAGAACTGTGTATATCTTTAAGAGTGGAGCAGATCGTGGTTGTTGAACTATAGGATCTGTGATGTCGCTGGACACCCTGGTTGCTGCTGATGGTGACGTTCAAATTGGTTAATGTTTATGAAAATAAGAAGTTGGACGATGGCTTCCCGCGTGTGTGTGTGTGAAGCGAGAGTTACAAACTTAGGCAACCTCCATGTGTTACACAGCGTCAGCGGGAATTTGAATTATCTGAAGACTTTCGTCTACTCAAAGCGGAAATGATCATAAGGTGAGAAGAATATTACGATTATAATGGGAACGAACCACCAGTTATTGGACTTGCTAGGAACGGCGACAGTGAAGAACAATAATAAGTAGTGCCTATAAATATGTAAGTGGTGGTGATTCTAGAGTGTGGTGGTAACAGCATGCCACAGGCCAGTCTAACTTGTGCTGGGATAACAAGCTGGATATGAATTAAGGTTAGTGTACCTTCAGTATTGACTTTAATTTCATTATTATTTTCGTAAAGACCATGATTATGGCAGTCAACAGCTATTAAATAGCAGTCGACAGCTATCATACAGCAGTCAACTACCATACAGCAGTAATCAACAGTCAAATCCAACACATAAACGTTTCTAATGTATATGTCTTCATTATATTAACTGGATGACTGATTTCTCCGTCACGAATAATGAGATGTTTTGGTGTAGTAATTATCGTTGACAAACGTCTGTGTCTGATCATTACCCATTTTATGTTCATAGGCAAGTAATGATCTTCCCGCTCGTTGTGAATGTTTAGTTGGATACAAGAAAACAATATTTATCATTGCATCCGTGTTCATGGCCTGTTGGAGTAGCAAGTGGCCATGAATATTAGCTATATCCCTCAGGAATGGTTAGCTTTAACCTTTTCCTCTATTTTGGATGATAAAATCGAGGTTGTTCCCGAGCAACAAGACCATGTTTTCCAGCGTCATGTTGGCCCCGCCTGTAGACCTGCTGATCAATACCTTAGACAATGACGTCATCCAGTCAGAGCCATGCTACCAAGTGATGTGGAATGATGTCAAATGGATAGACCAGTGAGAGCTCAGTAATGGAATGGTCAGCCAGTAAGAGCATTTAATGTTCAAAATAGTGTTATAACTATCAGCTCCGTTTTCTTGATACTGTTTCTGATGTTTTGTGTCATAATGACGCATATTACCGGCCACTCCCGCCTCTGTCATAAGGTTTCAGTTGTTCCAAAGTCTTGAAGGTCCAGCCCGATAACATGATTATGATAACCTGGATGTTAGGTAAAGTTAAGATATTAGTTGCTCAAATATGACTATCATTTGTCACCTCCCGGGGAGGCCGCCTGGGGCATCCAGCTCTCCATAGACCTGGCTTTCCTCATGCTGGTGACCACGTCTGACGCTGAACCTTGGATATTATAGTGACATTACGCGGTCACCAGGTATCCACATTCCATAGCACTATATATAGGGTTGTAATGGACCACAGGTGACATGTGGAACATTAACAAGACGTTCATATAAACAGTGAACTATAACCATTCGAGATATGTTGATGACGAGAGCAGTACCTGTTTGGTTCAGGTTCATCGCTTTCTGTTTATTACCTCCTAACACGACCTTGACCTGCGATGATGGAGAGGCCCGAGTTGAGACGTGTGTCGGGGGGATGTTGGTGTTTGGTTGGCTGGTTGGTTATTTTGGCTCTAGGACTATCGAGTGTCAGGGGTATTAACGCCGTGCACGTCATTTTGTAACCAAAGATCGATAGATCTGAACACCGTCTTCACGTGTCCAAGATAATTCTAGAACCATACGGTACAGAACGCTCTCACTGCTTGCATGGCCCAACATGTATTGCTTGACTCTACTAGTATTTCAGTGTAAGTAGTTAGGTTGCCATCCGGCGTTTAACTTGTTCTGGTTGTGTTGTCCAGGGTGACCACTGGGGAGATAGTAATGTTAGGAACCTGGGAAACATCTGAACCATAACTACAGCTTCTGCTTTTGTTATGTCTCCATTTTGTGATCCTCAGGACATCAAAGAACGACGCAAACAATTCGTTTAATCGTTAGAGAGATGATAAGGATGAGCAGGAAACTCGTTCTGTACATTATTTAGTTCCCTGTCTAATGACAGTGACTCTCTCCTCCTTACCTGTGCATTACTGTTGCTGGTCACGGTGCAGAAAATAACAAACAGTTATTACGTTTAGTAAACACGATACTGAGACTTACTTATTCCTGGTTCATTAAAGTCAGAAGGCACCTCCTGGTACACTGCCAAACTATATAGATAACGCTTATGTAAGGAACGAGAAGGATACTTTCTTGACTTACCTGCCATGAAAATGTGCAATTGAAAATGTCACTCTAATGCCAAGTATTTTTACATAGTGCCCTTTATTGTGGGATTTGGTAACTGTAAAACAATCATGAGAGGGACGCCTTTCTCAGAAACTGACGCCTTTCTCAGAAACTGACGCCTTTCTCAGAAACTGACGCCTTTCTCAGAAACTGACGCCTTTCTCAAAAACTGACGCCTTTCTCAGAAACTGAATACCAACACTCGTGATGCAAGAGCAAGGTTGCCAGTTCGTCGTGGCTGCCATCTAATAAGGCAAGACATTTGTGAAGTCGAATTATGAAAATATCAAAGTAGAACCATGGAGCGCCAGAGCACCATTGTTCCTAGTCTCCAATCATTTCACTTATTGTGGGTATGATGGGCCCGTCACTGACCCTGATACCTGGTCAGACCTCATACTGCAGCCACAACTTCACACCCGCTCTTTCTCAAACGTTCCGACGCCTCCACAGACGAAAACTTTTCTTCTCTTGGAATGTGTTTGCAATTTGTTTGTGTCGTTAGTCTCGCTTTGCAAACGAAAATATATAGCAGAGGCGTACGATTCTTCCTCCTACTTTAGAATTAAAACAAATCACAATTCAGTAAGAGCGGCCCAGGTAACTTTGATGTAAGATCAATTTCTTCCATTGAATGACTATAAGAGTTGCGAGCTCGAGGTAGGCTCATGTGATTCCAAGAATGGTGGATGATGTTAAGATTGGCAAGATTATTCCTGCTGGATAAGACTTGTTAATCTTAGCCACACTCGTGTTAACCTGAGTCACCAGCTTTCATATACAAAACTGGCACATGCTTGTGTAGAGGGACGACCTCCACTGTAGCAGAGGGTTGAAAATGTCAGTGGTAATGTGTGTGATCATCGTCCACTGTGTAAGACAGACAACCCCGCTTATTTGCGACGTAGAAAGATTTTCCAATTTTATGTAGAAAATCTAAAAGATGATGTAAGCTTGCGGAAGATGGAAAGGTCACTAAGGTATGAGTGAGGCTTTAGAATGTAACATGGTTTAGTGTGGTTCTGGGAACAAGCGTACAGGAAGGTCTGATGATGTCTTAAATCTTTCAGAGAAATCTAAACTTCAGTTCTAACTCCTTCATTATACAGAGTCCGATTTATATGCCTTAAGCGGCCTCTGATAGCCACGTCTGGAATCAGTTAAGTTTAAATTTTCAAAACATTCAGAATAACTCCTGAGACTGTAGGGGAAACCTAAAGAAGATAAGAGCCGACGTTATCACCACATTATGTAGAGCAGTGACTCCCATATGGTAATCCATCTTGGTCATTCTGTTTCAGGAAGGTAATCCATCTTGCTACTAAATTTTGATGTTAAAAAGATCACTTCCATTATTGCAGGTGTATTTATATTTTTTCTGATATGTAGCATCTCAGGTAAACTTAGTTTGCTACTTTTACTTTCCTGTGGGCTTAGCATTAAAGAAACTGTAAGACTGCAAGCAACAATTATTTGATGTGAGTCAAATATTTGCTCTCATTGTTTCATCAGCTGATATTCTCCAGATATTGTGTGATGCCTGGGTCGGGCGAGCCAGAGCACGACCCAGCCTGACGCCACATTCTGTTTATCCTTGTACCCGAACAGCCGCTGAGTGAGCTTAGTGATGGCGGTCAACTGTCATGGTTATTACTATGATGAAGCAGATTTGGCAGTGAGCACCTTCAGGCATTACTCCTAAACATATTATAGACTCTTATTTTCATTTCGTTCAGCTAGCAGACACCATTTGCATACAAACTACAACCAAAAATAAATACTGTTGTGTATCATCGTGGACAGAGTTGTGTACAGTTGGTAGCCAGCGCTCTTGAGTCATTTAAATACATAATAACAATCTACGTTTCAAAATCTATGTAAAAACAACGTCCGGTATGAAGTGAAGTTCGGAGCCAAAGACTGACTCACATTAGGGACCACACCGGAGACACAGGCTGAACGTCTGGTGCTGGTCCCTTACGTTCACCTGCTACCCGGATCACCGCCATCTTGGTTCCAGCTAAGGAAATTTCATTCCATACACACGGAAAGGTGTTTCCTGTGGTCGACTCTATCTTGTGTCCTAGCATCATCCATCAGCCGACTGCTGCGTCATAGATGGAATGTTTATATTCAAGTGAGATTCATTGGGTAAAAGCTGTACAGTGCCAGTAAGTGGATCACTATTACTCTTTTATGTATTACATTGTATCAATTAACTGTTGCTCGGTCGTGGCTTTCCAGATCTTGTTTCTTGTTCAGATAAGCGGCTTGACCTCAGTAACGCGGCAGGTGAACAGTACAGCGTTAGACACCATGTACTTTGGTCAAGTTTACCAGATCTTCTTCATCTGATTGTCTGCTAAACTCCTGCCCCATTACAGTTAACGTATTTCCATATAACTCCATAACGTGCAGATTAAAAAAAATTATCTATGTGAAGGGCGTTTAATTATAAATGGCTGTTTGAGCAAAAGCAAATTTGCCCATCACTACTGATGCTACTGTGTTTGGTAACATCTGCGTCATGGGTGAAGCTAGTGTGGTATGTAAGATGATGAAGCCTTGGTAACATTCCTCGGCGTATTACCACCTTCGTTATGTATTGTGTAATGAGTGATGCCGTCCGGCTGGATAGTCTTACTTCCTCCTCATGTGTCATAGATTTTCTTATTATTTTTCTTCAGGTAAACACATCATCAATATACTTATATATTTTGAGAAAAGACAGATAGATGATAATTGTTAATACAGGTGAAGGCGTAAGGTTAATTAGTTATTAAAGTAGATTAGGTTAAGTAGAAAAATGTAGTAAGTTGATCTTAGGAACCGAGGTAAGGTAGTTATTAATGGTTACTATGCTGGCAACGAGGTAAGGGTATTGTCTTTATACTGGTTTATATTAGGTTCATGTAATTCGGGTTAACTTATAGATTTGGAAAGTCCTTTACTGTGTAAAGATGGGAGGCATCATGTTGGCTTAATATACTCTGACATATCCAAGGTGTGGCCACTACTGGACTACGTGCGAATAATTCAAGTTAACCTTAATGGATCAGATTTTTGGTCACACACGAGGCTCGTTCCTGGAATATTGTTCCCTCCCGCTCTGGTTGGTGCGCTATAGGGTATTAAGACCTTAAAGAAACTCAGTGAGAGAAAATGTCGAACTATCTTTCGCTTTAGTGAGTTGTGCCAAGGTCGTGGTGTGGAGAGGTCCTGACCCTGGCTCTAGAGTGCCGAGGATCTGGCCCTGGCTTTCGATTGGATAGACTCAACCGACACAGTTGTGTAGAGCGTTTATAAACCAGGCTTTCGTGTAGAAAGGTTCGAACCTGGACTGTTCTGCAGAGAGCTTTAGGCTGTCTATCGTGTAGAGAGGTAGGGATGGAGTCTAGATGGTGTCTACATGCGTCGTGACGTCTCCGTCACGGTTACTGTCCGCTTAGGTGTAACGCCACTTTAACATTGAACCCCCGAACGGGAGTGACGCTCACCTTGTAGCAAACTGATGCAAAAATGAAGAATTAATTTCTATATGTTATTGACATCTGAGTTTACTCGTCTCGCCAACCGCCACAGACCGCAGCATTCAAGGCAACAAACCTTGCTAGACTTGGATGGCTGTTCTAGACCCTCGTTCCCCTGATCATTAAATATATGTAACCTTTATCTCAGGGGTCAGGTGAGTAGGTATGTAAGTGGTGGCCATAGGTGGCAATGTTAGCCACTCTCAGGACGGCGCCAGTCGCCGCTGCAACAGAAAGTCTCTGGACTGCTCAGTAATTCAGTACCTACCGTTGTAACACCGCTTACCTCTTGCGTTGTGAAGATCCTGCCATAGGATCGATGATGTGCTATTACCAGCTAGTCACCTACTGTCTTGATGGTACTACCAGCCAGTCACCTACTGTCTTGATGGTACTACCAGCCAGTCACCTACTGTCTTGGTATCTCATGGAAACCCCTTCCTTATCGCACATGTTAACTTTGTGTTAGTTGATAGGTCATAACAATGTCCTGACTGCAGGGAGAGTCTGAAGAGTGCGCTGGCTGGAGGGAGAGTACGAACAGTGTTCTGGTTGTAAGGAGAGTACGAACAATGAACTGACTGCAGGGAGAGTACGAACAGTGTTCTGGCTGGAGGGAGAGGATGAACAATGTTCTGGCTGGAGGGAGAGGATGAACAATGGTTCTCTGTTATTCACAAAGATCAGCACAAGTTGCAGAGCGGGTCACGCAGGGTAACTAATACGACTGCAGAATACCAACAGAACGATACATTGTATCAGTTTACAATGTCTATCATGCTAACTACCGTCAACCAGACAACAGCCCAGGATAACCAGTACAGGTGTTGTACAGCGTTGTCATGATGAACGCTGACCAGACGGGTAACAACGGCACAACAGATGACCTCTCTTGATTACCAGGTATGCTGTGGAACACGTACAGCACGTGTTCATAGTTACCAACATAACCTTACCTGTTCACGGTTTAGTACCCACGTGGCGGGTGACGTCAAACATCACGTGATAGCTACCGGGATGACGTTAGGTTTCACATGGAAGGAGATGACGTCAGACAACGCGGCAGGAATGATGTCGGCCAGGACTCTCGTGGTAGGGAATGATTTCAGAGTAATCAAGTGGCATGTATAAGGAAAGAATATATTCAGGGAGCACGACTTGACGTCAAACGTATTCACGTGGCAGGAATGACATCAAACTACTCACGTGGCAGGGGATCACATCAGACCACTCACGTGGTAGGGGATGACATCAGACTACTTACGTGGCAGGGGATGACATCAGAACACTCACGTGGCAGAGGATGACATCCGACCACTCACGTGGCAGGGGATGACATCAGACCATTCACGTAGCAGTGGCTGACGTCAGACAGTATTCATGTAGCAGACATCAACGTCAGACAGTACTCATGTGGCAGACAAAACGTCAGACAGTACTCATGTGGCAGACAGCAACGTCAGACAGTACTCATGTGGCAGACAGCAACGTCAGACAGTACTCATGTGGCAGGGGTGACGTCAGACAGTACTCATGTGGCAGGGGTGACGTCAGACAGTACTCACGTGACAGAGGCGACATCAAACAATACTCACGTGACAAGGGTAACGTTAGACAAAGCTCATGTGGGAGGAGTTGATGTCAGACAGTACTCACGTGTCAGGGGGTGACGTCAGACAGTATTCACGTGACAGCGATGACGTCAGACTACTTACGTGACAGGCGGTGACGTCATACAGTACTTACGTGATAGGGGTAACGTCACAGACTAGTCACGTAACAAGGGGTGACGTCATACTTTACTCACGTGACTGGGGTTAAGTCAGACAGTATTCACGTGGCAGGGGTGGACGTCAGACAATTCTTCCGTGACAGGGATGACGTCAGACAGTACTCACGTGACAGGATTTGACGTCAGACACTGGTAACGTGGCAGGGGCTGACGTTCGACAGTACTCACGTTACAGGGGGTGAAGTCAGACAAGTCTCACGTGACAGGGGTGATATTAAACAGTAGTCACGTAACGGGGCTGGCGTTAGACATTACTTACATGACAGAAGTGAAGTCCGACAGTACTAACGTGACAAGGGGTGACGTAAGATGGTACTCACGTGGCAGGGGGTTCCCAGGGTTACAGAGAGGCAGATGTGATGAGTTAAGGAGGCGTTGATACCTGGAAACTTCTTCCAGGCCTCGACACACTTGCTGGTGTTCTGGAGTGGTCCGGTGAACTCCTTCAGGACAGCGCTCGTCTTCTTTTTCAGGACGTGGTAGCGGCCCCAGCCCGTCACGGTGGCGTTGGCCAGCTCGTACTGCTCGTCTGGGGTCACCATAGGGCAATCATAGGTCAAGACAGGTCATATACATCAGACTAATATACCTTTAAGGTCGTTCTGAGAAAATCTTCCACATAACATTACCTTATGATAACCAGTAGCACCAGATACATTGTGGGTCTGGGTCACTATGGTCTGGGTCACTGTGGTCTGGGCAGTACGGTGGGGTCACTATGGTCTGGGTCACTGTGGTCTGGGTTACTATGGTCTGGGCAGTATGGTCTGGGTCACTATGGTCTGGGCAGTATGGTCTGGGTCACTATGGTCTGGGTCACTGTGGTCTGGGTCACTATGGTCTGGGCAGTATGGTCTGGGTCACTATGGTCTGGGCAGTATGGTCTGGGTCACTATG
>JAUTYZ010282019.1:0-10066 GCA_032273725.1 Panulirus interruptus
AATATGTTATCATTCAGCACATTCTGCTACACAGCCACACTTGACATCGCTAGATATATGCTTACCACAAATTAAGTTTACTTTTTAGCTGTTTTGTATGACATTATATGAAATTTTTTGCTATTTTCATTTTCATATTGCACACTGAGTTTTTTTTAATTATGATTTATAGAAAACTACCTTGTTGATAGAATACGTAGAGTTTAATACTTTTGAGAAATATTATATGCTGTATGGATGGCGTCATCTGAGGAGGGTCACAAAGGAATATGCATCAGCCTGCCTGCCAGCCAGGCAAGGGATTCTTTACCAGTCTCCTCTTTTTGTTTGTCTTGATTTTGTGCTTCTCAATTTTTTCAAGGTATTTCATTTTGAAGAAAAATGAAAAATAATGTAATTGCCTATTACTTATTACTCAAGCGATAGCACATGGTAAGTAGTGAATAAAATTCAATGCAATTGTTATAAATGAAGAGAACATGATTTTTTATGGTAAAATCCATGCTTATCTGTTTTTTATCTTATAATCCAAAACACTTCTTTATGCCAACACAGACACAATATACCACACACGCACATCACCACCACCTTTCATGGCAACACCCACCACGCACAGCTCTTGAATTCAAGTACTGGTCTAATTCAGATACAAAATCAAAACATGGCATTGATGTTATTCAGTAGGACCTTGGCTAATTCATATGTTAAAAGTGAATTGTATAGAATACAGTATTAAGAAAAATACTGTAACAGAAATGTGGACAGTACAGCAATGTACAGTTTAGAAAGTGTCCAGTTTGGGGAGGCAATTGGTCAGTCGTCGCATGTTTAAAAATGTACATCTTACTCAGTAAATGATATGGTAAAATATATTCTTTAAATTATTTTTTTTAACAGTTATCTTTGGTAAGTTCTCACCTATAATGCATGATTATCAACATATTAGGAAAAATATAGGAAAAACTTACCTATCCCCAAGAGTCACTTTGCTTGCTTTCTTAACTTTCACCTTTCACTTAGGAATGATAAAGTAAATTATATTTTATGTATGTTTTGTACACAATTCTCTTTAGTAGGTTTGTGACCTATTCATACAATAATTTTACATAATATTGAGAAATATAATGTAAAAGAAATATGGGTAGTATGTCATTGTGCAGTTTAAAATGTTTCCAGTTCTGGGAGGGTAGTGATGAGTGGTTGTCTCATCTTTCAAAATGTATATCTTACCCGATGAATGATAATGTAAATTGTTTTCTTTACATGATTCTCAGTAGGTTGATGAATAATTCATGCACTAAAAGTAAGTTACATATTAAGAAAAATAATGGAAATATGGATGGTACAGTAAAACATTAGCAATTCTTGTAGGTGAGGCAAGTGATCATATTTCAGTTAAAAACGTTCATAATATTTTTGGTGAATGATAGTAAGTTGTATTTCTCTTACATTTTAGAGGTATCTTTTCTCTTTAGTTCTGTTCAGTAGGTTCTTTCATAATGCATGAACTAATATTTATCAGCCTATTCAGAAAGAATATATGACAGAACCTTACCTAGCCTGTCCTAGAGTCCTGAAGAAATGTTGACACTACAAAAGGTAGATACTTGTTTATCATTTTCTGTATGTGTTAAATATTTATTTCATTTCATGGATAATGTTTGCGTAATGTAATGAGTATATATATATATATATTTTTTTCCATGTTCCCTAATCCCTTATTTACATGGAAATGGGTGACATGATATAGCACGATTCACAACTGTGCAAACTTTTATGGTACCTATCTCGTGCTGTATTTGACCCTACAGTATGATTTTATTTTATTTCGTAAGAAAATTTTTTTCAATTTTCTATTTTGGTATTTAAAAAATATTTTGGTTTTGGGGAGACTGATCTAGTGAGAGCACAATGGCAAAATAATTGAGTTTTTTCTTTTGGCTTGAATCCTTCCTTATTTTATATTCAGCATTGTTCTCTGCTGGCTCATATGATTACAACTTTTAGGGTTTGGATGATATACACAGCATTATTCTGGTATATTTCAGCAAAGTTTAAGTGCTGACTTTCGCCCTTCTTTCACCATGTTCACCACATTCTTTGGCATCTAACCTAACATTGGGTAAAAAGATTTTCTGTATTTGTAAGCCACAGGCATAACTTGATATCTATATTATCGCTTTATTTTCATGTTTATAAAACTTATAAAACTATGGGATTAATTGAGTAAGTTTGGTTGTGAGAGAGTTTGGTCACAACTCCATTGGTGACTGAACTAGACAGAAACTGGTGGGGAAATGCTGCACATCATAACTGCACAGTAACTGTTAGATGGTGTTTTTTTTGAAGAGTGTGCTTAAGTATATTTATATCTTAATAATGAAGTCATGGTAACAAAATGTGTTTAATTTGAGGAATGTCTTTACTGTCCTTGGTGCCCCTATAAGTAGCCTCTAAGAATAAAGCTAGTGATGGAAGTTGTGCTACCCCAAGGAGGGCAAGGAAAGTGATGTCTTTGGAGAAAAAAGTGGACTTGTATGATCACCATGCACAGGTGATAGTACAGTACCTATTAGGAGACATTTTGGTGTTAGTGAGTCAAGAGTGTGACTCAATGAAAAATGAGGCTGCCTTTTATGTGGCATAGTTGGCTGGTTGTTTTGTGAGAGTACAGAGGCCAGGTGCAGAGCAAAAGGGTTGATTTACTGCCATTGTTCTGTACATATTTTATCTTTATTCCTTTTCTGTACAGTTTTGTACATCATTTCTTTATACTTATGTAGATTAAACATGTGACTGAGGTGTAAGATGCTGATCTTTTATTTTGAAGAACACATGATAGGACTTAAGGTATGTCTCCCTTGGGTCACTCCCCCTAATTCTCTGTTTCCCATAAGGCTAGTACCACAGGGTTTTCTAGGAATGTATCCCACATGGTTGGCAAGGGACTTTATATAGAATGAAATCAGGTTCTGAAAAAAACACATACATAAAGTATGAGATAAATTGCCGATATGCATCAGGGATTATCAGCCAGTAGAGTAAGGAAGTGAATTCTGTCATTTTCAGTGATAGGGAAGTGAAGTCTTGGATCTTAAGATACTGAACAACGAAGTTAGGATTATAATGGATAGGATCGAGGAGCCTGAATCTTAGGGGAAGAATGATTAGGGCAGAGAAATTTACTCATGGCAGAGCAGAAGAATGTTCAATACAATGCAGGAGGATATGAGGCATGCGTGAGTTTGAAGAACATTCGAGTAATGTGATCTGGGGAGGAGAGACAAAGCGGAAGTGAAAAATAAGCAATAGGTATTTGGTTAATCAAAATCTATTTGGTTTTTGGATGTGGGACATGTTCGATTTCAAATGTCTACGTATCATGTTGAATCCTTCCAAAGGGACTTTATTCTCTTTTTGATATTCATTTGTCGACTGAAAATGAACAGTCATTCCTTCGCTATATACTCTACGAAGAAAACAAAAAATATAACTAGATAACTAAAAATAAAAAGTTTTCAGCAATGTATCTTGGAAGACATTCTTAAGAAAAAAAAGTAACTGAAAAAAGTAAACTGACATAAAAATCACAAATCCCATGCTCTAGTGTTAGCTTTATAGCTTCAGTAAACTCACCTTAAAATCAGAATCCTTAATGTAATAACGTCAGTGGTATAGTGTTAGATATCTGTCTGTAAGGTTTAAACATAAATGAGAAGGAATAGCATCAACATGCTGGTGACCATCAATGAATGATTCTGTATATAGGTATGATTAGTATGTTTCTGGTGACGTGCACTTTTGAACGAAAGTTTCCTTTTCCTTACACCTAGGGCGAGCTATTGTGCTGCCCTCTGGCATCCGGATTCTTTTCTCCACCCACAGAGGACGTGCTCTTCCCCTTGTACAGGAAGAGTCGGTGGCAATCGTCTTCTTTAAGTTGTGAGATGGAGTAAGGTTAGAGAGTGACATCGCAACATGCTCTTTCCCCCTTATTCCAAAATGAAAGTCTCTCTGTCTATCTATCTATCTGTCAATTTATGAAATCATTAGGTATCTATAAAAACATTAGATATCTATTATCCTCATTATCAGAAACCCGTATAGCAAAACGTAAGACTGATAGTGATGTCTATATTAATAATTCTGACAAGAAAGTTTTAACTTAATTAGTGAGTAAGAATTATGTAAACTAAATGCACCTCATTATTACAAATTGTTAATATAATGAGTATATTCAGAGGAGATATTCCCTTATCTAACGACTGTTCGATATAGATCTGTATAGATTTTACAATACCTATTATAATGTCAAGACTCGTCTCTTGTAGCAAATTCGTCCAGTTTTACTGGCACCGATCACGCGATCAGTTTTCCAGTATTACTTAATTATTCGAGTTACTTTCATCTCTTTTCGTCTATTCCAGGCAGCAGCGTTTCCCTGGTCGATTGAGGAGGAACACTTTTGCCACGCTGGGCGCGACAAAGACTGGTTATGACGTTGTTAAGGTATTTTATTGACATATCACCTTTCTCCGGTGGCGTAGGAAAATTTGATAAAAGATTTACGGATCATCAGAGGACGACGCCCCACCATTTACCACCACTTTGATCCGGTTAATTAACGCCATTAGTGAGCAGCTTGATGGGCAGTTATGTGGTCATTACTGTCGACGATAATTTAGCCCTGAAATGGTTCATGAACTATTAGCGTCGCTTAGAGTATAGTTAACAGAGAGAGAGATGTTGCTTCATACAGGCGCAAAACGACTTTTCTTTCATTAAGTGGCTTGTTGCATGTGAGACCACAGTAGAGCCGGGCTCAATTTTGCCTGCGAATTAATCGTCGTCTCGGACGTCTTAACACCAGAGGTGACACCAAGGAGGGACCCTACACCTACTGAACGGTGCACGTTCATCTTTGTTGATTTTCGTTATAAAGAACTATATTGATCATCATCATCTAGCAGGGCAGTATGAAAAACTGTCTCGGTAAGAAAGTAAGAAAGCAATGATTATAAATGACTCTCACTCTATTTTTTTCTCTCTTTCCCTTTCTCTCTCTATCTGTCTCTCTCACATCTTCCCTTCGATGTCATAATTTTGGCCCCCTAGCGGCCGTTTCTCGGAGCGGTTTCGTCCCTAACCATACAATCAACTGGCAGCGTAGCATGTCTTGTGTATGCTGTACTGTGCTGCTACTTGAAGTGTAGACATTAGATACGTCGCTACTTATTTAACACATTTGTCATCTCTGTCACTGCTTCGAGTATGGAGTTCTTTACTCAGTCACTACTTTTCAAGTTAAGAGAGACAGGGGACACAGGAATGTACCTCGTTCCCCGTAACACACGAGTAGTAATCATAAATGATTATCACACACACTCCCCAAACCCCACACCTCACACACACACACAAACACACACACACTCCCCAAATCCCACACCTCACACACACACACAAACACACACACACTCCCCAAATCCCACACCTCACACACACACACACAAACACACACACACACACACACATACACACATACGCACAAACACACACACAAATGATCTCTAAATCACAAAAGACAATACTAGCTCAAGAAATGATCCAGTTATTCCAGAGACCCCTAAGTTGACGACAGGCATCACACTATTGGTACCAGTGACTAACACCAGAGGCCACAGTCCCCTCATTAGACCACGAGTAACAGTGCCCACCACCTGCACCTCGAGCACTGGTGAGGCGCTGGTTGTTGGACGCGAGTAGGAGAGTGTCGTTCATGTGTTTGAACAATCATAAAAGTCACTTGCAAAAATCATACAACCATAAGTTAGCTATTCGGTGAGTGACCGTAACAACTGCATAGGTGATGTACCGCGATGAACTCGGTTCGTTGTATGTTACGGGTACACTGTGGAAGGTGGGGTACCTTGCAGGTGTACCTTGACTGTATGCAACGTATCTCTGAGCTACACTGCGGTTAATGGCGTGCCTAGTAAGTTGGAGATACATCGCGGATGATGTTGTACCTTTTGTTGCAGGTACACCTTGAATGAAGGTGTACCTCAATGACCTCGGTTTCTTTCATATCACAGGTACACCGTAAAAGGTGGTGTACCTCGCTGAACTCGGTTTTACCTATGTTACAGGTACACCGTAGAAGCTGACGTACCTTACAAGTATGTCGTAGGTAAATCGAGTAACGTAGTGTATTATGCTGAGCTCGTAACTTATATGTAACTTATACACCTTGGAAGGTGGTGTACCCTACTGAATTTACTCGGGCTGCATTCATTTATGGAATTTTCCCTCTCTCTAAATAGCTAACACCTTTCAGCTGTTTCCCATTAACGCGAGACAACGTTCCGCCCGGCCAGGTTCACTTATCTCCGCAGACGTATGACAGGGATCAGCTGTGTGCCAGCCATAGCGACCAGTCCCCTGCGAACCTTACCCAGACACAACGTAAGACCCAGTACTTTTTGAGCTGTGAACGCAGAACATTACCTCTGCTGCAAGATAAACTGTCGTGTTCTTAGGGTGAAGATCAAACAATATAAAACGTATGGGTATAATCACTTGGGTATCAGATACTTGCCAACCAGTTTATCAAGGTATACCACACGGTGTAAGGGCGACGTAGAAGTGAAGGGATGGTTTGGCCACCATTCACAGGGTACGTACCAGTCAGTATCAGGGAAAGGCGAGTGTGAAGGCTGAACCTATCGACCAAACTCTATAGACCTGATTTTATTTCCCCCTGAACTAGCGCACTCTAATTCATAATGCTTCTCGTTGCGTCAACAACAGCAGCACGCGGTTACGACAAAGGAATAAAATAATAGTAACAACAACAAAAGCAGACGGCAAAAATTTTGGGTAAGAGGTGGCAAGACTGTAGGTGGGTGGGGATTTAAAATATATATATGTTTAAAGTATATGTAATAGTTTCTTGCTAAATGATTTATATGGATGCAACGACAACGAAATCCAACAACAAATATACCTACTAATGGTGACACATTGATAATGATCTGGGATAACAATCAGTTGATCGTCGAGGTTAACACTAAGTTTGGTAGCAACATGTTGTGGGTTAACAATGAGTTTAATGCGAATTAACATATATGACAGTGTGAGTTGATAATGGCACGTTGGCAAAAGTATGACATGAGGTGATGGTGTGAGTTAGCACAGAGAGGATGTGAGGGTTAACAGTGATATGATAAGTGGTCAGTAATGAGGTGTTACTGAGGTTTAACACTGAAGAGATGGTTCAGTTAAAACTGTTATGATGATTAGAGATGACAGTGAGGTAAGGAGGTAGGAATGAATAGTGATGTAATTTTTCTAATAACAAAAGATTCAGTCATAGAGAAAAATGGTTTTAGAATTGAGACCTTGAATGGAGAAGCAAGAAAATGAATAATAGGAAAATGAACAAAAAAGAATGAAGGGAAAAGAAGTAATAAAACAGTCCTAAGTCAGGACGGTAAAGCTCTCCTGGGTGGTTGATGTCTAATACCAACCAACACGGACGGTGTTAAGATGGCTATACAGACATCACTTCCAGACTTATAAGTTAGGCCTGCAGTACTTTCGCAAGCGGCTTTTGTCTGCAACTTTTACTACCCACATTGCGTGAGTTATATCAAGTGACAGTAGGTACTAGTTACGTGTATATGTTTCCGTGTGTTTGATTATATATCTATATGTGTATTTGTGTATATGTGCATGTGTGTGTGACTTCCTGTTTCCGTGTATGTGCAACAGCTTTTACGTATATCAAGAACATGGCTGAGTCGAGCAGCGCACCTCACCATCCTCCCAAACCAGCTGATATGCTTAGAGTCCCCGAGATAGCGTCCTGTTGCTATCTGATAACCTGGCTGCACACAATGGCCAAAAGTCAGTCCAGTTAAAGGCCGACACCTTTACTGCAGGACAAAACCTATTAGTCTTTTTTACGTTCGTAGAATATTAATCCTTGCCAAGGGAAGTTTAATGATACAGAATTAATATCTTTTTGCCACAGTGGGCTTCTTTTGGTAAACACGCTAGTTAAAGGATCAATGCCAATATCCTGGTATCATTACCCGGAGAAGAAATTTTTCGTCAAATTGAAGTGAGTTTTATGCATCAGTCTTATGATTATCTGGAGCCCGGTAGCTGAGCTGTAGCTGCCATATAGTGTTCATCCTTCTCAATAGTTCTTTCATTCAAACCTCCATTGCTCGCCCGAACGTCTGTCATCTGTTCGTCCGTGTGTACTTCTTTCCATCCACACGCCTATCGTTCGTCCATTTGCCCACTTTGTCATTCGTCCGGTTCATCGTTACCCTCAATTTTCAGTGTTTCAAGAGCGATAGCACCTGACGTATCGCATGGCAATAATTTACTGTACAGAGTCTCCTCGCTGTTAATGTTCTCATTGACTACCATTGCATAATACATAAAAGTAAACATGATAAGCTTATACCTGGACCCGATTGATCTAGTGTCATTATGCAAATACCCTCACTACATGCCTAGCATATAATGTTTCCAAAATGTCAGTTGTCTTTTAATACAGAATACCAGTTTTAAAAAAAAAAAGATATCTAACAAAGATATTACTCACTAACGCTCCAGCCCACACCCGTTTCGTAAATGTATCGTTTGCCTCATAACTAAGCCCTCATCATGAGACATTATTCGAGACACCTTGCAACAGAGTCAATCCTGGAATTACCTTCATTCGCAAGCGATGCTTACAGTACGTCTCCCTTTGCTTCATCATTCACCATGCTATTTAGGGCGGAGCGAGACACCACCATAGTCGACAAACGTAAATTCATTTCACCGCTAACAAACGCATCATCACTTTACCCTCGATAAAAACACAGTTTCACTAAATACCAATACATCTAAATTGTTGTTACCCCTCATAAGTGAATCTTTATTATTATCCTCTCGACAGACGCATATATATTCACTACACCCCGGGCATCAACTGGCCTTTGATCTGACCGTTACAGGTGAGGTGAAACACTGATATTTAACCTGCGTAGTACAGGTCAGGTCAAAGGCCAAAGTTAGGACGGCTAATTGTCTGAGAAAAAAGAAAAAAGAAAAAAGGCTAGACAAAAACAAATCATAGAAAAAACAAAACGACACAGTCGCTAAACATCATACATGAAAACAGTTCGTATTGGCACAGAATACTTGTGCACCTGTGGTAACCTTTAGTAAAGCATCATAAATTTTTTTCTTTTTACATGCAGTCAACTCCATGAGACCTGGGTGTGGTCCTGTTGGATCTGAATGATAACTGTTACCAGTTAGGATTATCATAGAAATCTTAACTGCACTACTAGATGTTTACATTCATGCGACATTACATAAAATTCGCCACCAATTAATTCGAGCAAACAGGTCCTCTGATGAATATAATATGCATGAATAATGTTCTCAGTGTTGTAAGTGATGCTTGAGCTCCATTTGTATTTTGTAACTAGCATTTTTTCTGCATCTGGCTCACGAACGTCACTATACTAAGCTAGTCTTTTTGAGGGATAGATATATCCTACCTGATGCATTATCTACTTAAGAGTTCGAAAGCAACTACTTGTCCCACATGAGATAGATTTAATAGGACTTATATGGGGTACATTTGAAATAGATTGGGAAATACCCATTTATTGTTCGATTAACACTCGATTCCTACTTTATGTTCATACTTGGTTTATTTTGCTTTACAAAGGCTTCTCTGACACCTCTCTCTTTCTCTTTTTTTGTGAAATCCCGTAACTTAGTCAACAGTGTCGCGTTGATTCTGGTCTTGGACCGTAAATGCGAAGGCAAATAAGAAGGATGTGCTGGAAATGAAATGACTGTGGACTGTATGTCGATCAAGTAAGAAATGATATTGTCAAAAGATGATGTAGTAGTGACTAGCCCGAGTGAGTGGGACAACTAGGGTGTGCTGGAATGGCTCGGGATGTGACCGAGTAAGAGAAAGAAGGCTGGAATAAATGGGGCTCTGGGGTATCGGGGTCTGAACATTCGAAAGGGTGAGAGCCTGCGTTGG
>JAUTYZ010282241.1:0-10065 GCA_032273725.1 Panulirus interruptus
ACCAAGTATGAAAAATAAATTCGCCTCTTGTGGGACTCCTGCATCTTCAAGGTTGAACTCCATGCAGGAGCATGAAAATGATGGACACCTTTGGAGTAAGAAGGTCATTGTCAAGATTGTGCTCCTTTCTGTTCACCAACATTTTTACAGCCTTAAAGAAAGCAATTTCCCACTCATGGTGTGACCACTTGCAGGTGGAGTCTGGTAACACCAGTTGAATGAGATACATATGGTAAACATGAATATATATTACATGAATAGTTTGTAATTTTTCAAAAACATATTCCATTAAATAACTACATAATGGATTATGAGACAAACAAATATGACAGTTTACATTCTTGTCATCTGTTCCTGACACTACCTCACTAAGGTAGGAAATGGCAGATCAATGCAAAAAAAAATAATTCTTTTGTTAACTTAATATCAAACTATTACGCTCCCTGCCCAGTGATATAGAAGAAAGAAATATACAACTTACTCAAGATTACTGATTCCTTCATAGCTAATACCCTTTCCACTATGCAGGTGAGGGTATTTTCCACCTGGAAAATATATTCCATCAGCAGGATAAAGTGTTCCATCAGTTGAGCTCACATCATCATCTAGGTCATTAGAATTTTGGCCCATTTCACTGTCTGGCCAAATTTCATTATGACAGCTCATCATTACTGAAGGCAGATACACATTCTCGATGAAGCTAGCTGCCCACTCCAGGAAGATCCTTCTCAAGACACCATCCTTCTCCATTATCAGATCAGTCAAGTTGTCAACTAGCCTTACGATCTGGAGTACTGTCTCGTGGGCATCCTTCACCTCTGGCTCCTTAAGCCAAAATCATGGTTAATAATATGACATATTGAAACATAAAGCCATGAAGATCACATACCACTTTGACATATAGAGCAATGAAATATATCACTTATACTTTTGATAAGCAAAGAGAGCAAATACAGCAGCAGCGTTATAGAGACAGCATACCTGGCAAAATGTTCAGGAAAGCAGCACAAAGAGTCTTGTGTACTAGAATATCTTAAACTTTTGAATATGGAATGAAGTGTGCTCTGACTTGCCAAAGAGACAAAAGAGGTGAGGTGACCCATATGAACGAAAGTAAATGCGATGAAAACTGAGAAAGAGGATGTAATAATGGCTGTAAGACTATGTAAACCCTGAAAGTGTGATGGGCCTAAGTAAAGGTTGCTCTGGTTATGAGACTAAAGCAGTTGAAAGTGAAATATTCGGCTTATTTCCATTTTTCATCTGACTTCTTGTGTCATCTTAGGGCTATGTGGCTTACAAAACAAATATGATGTAGAAAGAATGTAAAATTAAGTACTTCATCTCATCATGTCTATACACAAGTTAACCTTCATGTATGTTTTGCTACACAGAATGAATATTTTCCATTACGATCAACAGCGTACAACAGAATACTCTCTTGTTGGATCAGAGGCATCATCCATGTGGTTACAGGCATTTCTTCCATTTGCAGACATACCGCTGTTACTATTTCGTCTCCTATTTCAGAAATATTTGGGATATGGGAGAAAGACTATTACCATACCGACAAATCTCGTGTGTTATAGAAAGCAACTCAAGAGGATAGGAAGTGGGGAGGGGGTTTGAAATCCTCCCCTCCAGTATTATTACTTATCAGTTCCGTATACTACCTTGCTAAGAGGGGAAATAGTGGACAAGAAATAAAAAAAGGATTAACCTATTCTTTGGTCTTCTACCTGAAAGTTCCTCAGCTGTGAGAACTTATCTTTATGGTAGCTGAGAAGGCACAGGCAACTGTATGCCTCAGTCAAGGCTATCTCAGATTCTATATGCACACACACACACACACACATACATACATACATACATACATAGGAGTAAAGACATGGTACTTATACACTAGGTTAGAAGACGGGACAACACAATTGTAAAACTCTCTCCCCGTAACACAAAAACAGTAATCACACACACACCCTACTAGAAAGCTTTTGATACTATACTGCATAGAAGTCTGATTAAGAAGCTGGATCATGAGGCTGGAATAATAGGGGTACTCCTTTGAAGGATCAAAAATTAACTTGGTAGAAGGGAACAAAGGATGCATGTCAGAGAAGCCTTCTCAAAATGAGTTGAGGTCACTAGCAGAGTGCCACAGGGTTTTGTTCTGGGACCATTACTCTTCATGGTTTATGTGAATGGCCTACCTAAATGTGTCTGCAAATAATGCAAAAGTCCCAAAGAAAGTGAAAGATGTAGAAGATTGCATCAGGTCAAAAGAAGACCATAACAGACTTCAAAGTTGATCTGATGTATGGTTGAGGAAGTTCAAACTGAGTAAATGTAAAGTAATGAGGGTGGGTCACAGTGAAAGAAAGCCAAAATATGAATATCATCTTGCAAGAAATAAGCAGCAGGAATCTGTTTTTGAGAGAGATTTAGAAGTTGGCATCATTTCTAATTTGTCACCAGAGTCCCTCCTTAGGAGAACAGTTAAAGGAGACCAAGTGTTTGCAAGCAATTTTTAAAATTATATTCAAGTTCATGAATGAAGACATATTCAGCAAGTGGTTCATATCAAACATAAGGCCAAAATTAGAATATGCTTCTCATGTTTGGTCACCACACCAGAAGAAGCACAAAGAGCTAACAGCGAAGGTCCAGATACATCTTTAGTTGAGCATGTGCAGCATTGCAGAATGGGGATGCAGTACTTCATGCACGAAATCTGATATCAACTCTACTTACATTTAGTTCCAAACTGTTTATTTCTTTCAAGAGAGTCTTCAGCATTACCTTGGCCTTGTTCAAAACTGAGTCACTGGCACCTGTCATGTTGCTGTCCATTTGGCTGGGGCACACTTCTAATGCAAGGAGTCTTATCATGCGGTCTCTGGCCATACTGTACTCCATGTACTTCTCTTTCACCTCTTCAGGGGTTGCTACTGCTATGCCCCCACGTCCTGGCCCTCCCTGTTGAGTATTCACCATGGCTTTCAGAGGTTGTACTACACATCACATTACCAAATTAGAGTATCTTTAAGCACTCTGCACTCTACATATGCTACGACCTTTGTATTTTCTGGCTTTTAAGATACTTTTCAAAATAAATCAGTCACTTTCTCATGGATACATGTAGAGCCATTATGTCACTCACTTGGCTGAAGATGCTATAGTCTACAGTGCATTCCAATTAAACCACTGAAGGTGGATGCAGCCTAACCAACTGTAACATGATAACAGTATTTCCTGTAATATGATACAAGTAAAAAAAAAAATCCAAGAAACATTCAACAGGCACTGAAGCATATAAATAACTCACCTCATACATGTAGCCAGCTGCCTGTTTGTTGTCTATAGAAAGAAGTAGTGCATTTATTCCTTCAGTCTCCACATCAGGTATAACCTCACAATGACTGGTCTCTCTCTCTGTAGCAAGAGTGCAAGAAATCTAAATGTAAAACCCAAAAATGGAGCTTCAGTTATATCAGATTGATGTCTGATATCTATTTTCATTTAAATTTTCCACTTAAAAGTTTCTCAGATTAACCTTCTTTCAGTGCACTCACTGTGTGACTCATGCTAACAGGCTCATGTATGATTTAAATGATGTCATTGTAATGCTTTTCTTACAAATGGCTATTGTGTACAATCAATATATGGAAAGCTTATATGAAATGGCTCTACTAATGAGAAAGCCAGCATTACAACTTCTCACAGCACTGGCACAATATAGGGCACTGAGGGCTAAAGTACCCTAAAGTTTACAAAGCCCATACTCAACAATCCTCTAGGATACTAGGTACATAATGCCCAAATTCTATTCATTACTTGAGTGTTAAACTAACTTGCCAATAAAATATCATACTTCGCACTCATAAATTAGTGGTGTATTTCAATCAAGCACTATAATAGACATCTAACTCCTCTTGAAATTAATTTACCATCACAGGAAAGGTTACTCATTGGATGTCTTCCAGTAATTTAAACCTTTTTTTCATCTGTCACTATCAGTCTTCTACACTCATAAAGACAAATTTGTGCCATTAGGTATTTAATGCATTGAACTTACCATCAATAGATTCAAGGTTCATTGGCAAGATGCAATAATTATTTGTCCTGTTGGAATCATTGGTTCTGTTGAAGGGATCAATTATGAGTACAAGGTTAGCTTGTCCATGTGGCAGCCATGAGGGCCCTCTCAACTTCATCAAGTCTACTTCCAAAGTTTTATTAGAACCCAGAGCTGTAATGAATAGGAATATATTTTTAAGAAATGGTTTAATTAAAATTCATATACACTACATTGCATAAAATATATATATCTTTTCTGACCCAGGGGTCCCTTCTATCCTTATGAGGCTTCTGCAGCACTCAGGAAGCTGGCCACATCCACCGGTCAGGACCACAGGTCATAGATTGTTGTTATGTTGTGTGTGTGTCTATGTACAAAAAGTGCAGGGGCAATTGAGCAGTAAGTGCTTGGTGTCTTCTTTATGGTACTTACATCATGGGCTTGAAGGGTCTTGGGATATGTTGAAACAGTAGTGAGATGTCCAGAGCATACGCGGGAGAGTGTGACTCGTATTTGTCTAGAGAGCGTGGTTAAGGGTGAGGTACTAAAGGCTGAGAAGCAGCACTAGAAGTCTCTAGTTATGGAGACTCTATTGCTGTGGCCACCCCATTGATGGAGTTCCAGTTGGAACAGGTGTCAGAGATATAGATAGATAGATAGACTATTTTTTAATATTATTAACACATATCTCCATATGTGTAAGGTCTATCATTGGTAATCTTCCATATATAATTCAACCTTGGATCTCATATCTCAAGAATTTTCTTGACACTCTTGTTGTGTCCTTTGATGTCTCTAAGGCGGAGGTCTTTGCCTTCTAAACTTCCTTCCTTTGGCTCTCCTACTTCTCTCTGTTCTCTAATGCAGTTTTCTTTCCAGTTGTTCCACTTCATTAGTTGTTGATGGAGTAACATCTCCCTCTTATCATGTAAACAGTGGTGTCCCTCAGGGTTTTATCCTATCATCTATCCTCTTTCTTTTCTCCATAAATGATCATCTGTCCTCCAGCCCTAACCCTATTCACCCTAACACAGATGATTCCACTCTACATCTTTCCACTCACATTTCCCTCCCTTCCTCACTCTGAGACTCAATCTTCTTGCACTGAATGTATTTCCTCTCTCGATTCAGCCAAAGCAGCATCATGAAATGGGGTAGCAGTATCCTGGTTAAATTTAAGTGCAAAAATGCAATTTCTACTTACACTCTAAATCTAACTCATTTCATATTGAATTCTAAAACACTGAAAATCAACCTTGCAATAACATTAACTTTTTACATATAACCATATCCTCCACTTCTCCCAGGAAACCCCACACAATGAACATCCCAAAAGCTCAGGGTGATGTACTGGTGCTGCAGATATTTTTCTTATGAATTTCTATTCCATGTATACAGGATCATCTTTCACCCCAGTATGTAGTACTGCTCATGTGTGAAATGGTTCCTCTTCCTCCTCTCTCTTAGAAAGAATTGAATCAAAAGCATTCCTCCTCATTAACTCGCCTGCTATCGCCTCTCATCTACTATCCCTTTCCATCCCCCATGATGTTGCCCTCTTTCTTATCTATGGGACTTATCCCGGCCACTGCTCTTGTGAGCTGTTTGCATGTGTCCTAGCTCCCAAGTTTTGAACCCATGGCATGCATCTTGCTGCTGCTACCCAAAGTTTCTTTTGGGAGATCTGTCACATGAAGAATGACCATTATGATACCTCCTTGTCATACAGTGCAACTGTGGAATATTCTACCATCTTTTGTCTTTCCCTCTCCCTATAACCTTTTCATCTTTTGAAATCAGGTCTTCAGACACCTGAAGGGCTTAATCTAATCCTTCCCTCATCTTTTTTATTTTTCAATTTTCATTTGAGATGACACAAATTGAAGCATGCTTTTGCTCTTGTCATGTCAACCACTAAGAAGCAAAAATGTATGGTGATTGCTTATATCTGAAAAATACAGTATAAAATCATTAAATGTTCATGATAAGAACTGCTATTAAAAAAGATATAAAAAAGATGATTAAAACTACCTTAAAGAATAGTGCAGAAATAGTATAGGTAGACAAGATAAGGACTGCTAGGGGGCAATACATGAGCAAGCTGGCAGTAAGGATTACATGAAGGGACAGCAAAGGGAGAAAATGAAAGCAAATTCCCTGGTGTAGCATAACTGAGACAGACAATTTTGCCTCACTAACCCTTGCTCATTCTGGTCTTCATGTCCACCATGAGCAGCTCCCAGCCTGACAGATGCACTGCATACTCCATATCATCCTCCAATGAGTACATGTTTCTTGCTAAATACTCCTCCATGGCATTTTGAAGTGACCTGGGATGATAAATCAAAAGAATTCTTTCCAAATGAGGGTCACATAAAAACAACACACAACTGGAAAAAGCAAAATGCATACTACAGAGTGACAAAGATATCTTAGTATTCTTTACTGAATACATGGTTTGAAAGTAAATCTCTTTCAATAATCTTTCATTAAACAGTATTTACTTATACATTCTATTAAGGAAGATCTACTGAGCTCCATACGTGTGGGAAAGGGGAAGTTCAAAAACATAAATCTATGATTAATGAAATAATGTAGAAACTAGTAAAATATTGCTTAAAATTTCAATGATAACTAACTTAGGGCATGTGTGTTCATTTCTGTATTTATGACTACAAAAATTTGGTAGACATCTATATGGGTCACTTAGATTACTGTTCATATTATGTTTTTGAAAAATTCCAAATGTAATCACTTTATGAACATAACCAAATAATACCTAACATTATGTTCTCAGAAGTTTCTGATGAAACTATAAATACAGTACATTAAAGGAAAAATGAAAAAAGGGGACTGCTGTCCAAAAGAATGGTTTTCAGAGTGCATAACTCATTTCTCAAGCAAACACACACAAGCTTTATTATTATATTCTACCAGCCAACTAAGTATTCATAACATGACCTGTGATTTGACCATGGTTCTATAACTTACATGCCAGAGTAATTCCAGTATCTAGATTCATTCACATAGACAAGGAAGGCTAAGACTTCTGGGGCATTTAGGACAGATCTTGTACTCATTCCGGAGTTGGCCCCATTCTTAATCATCACATTTAAACCTGTAATGGAATTCAAATAGAAATTCTATGATTGCATCCTTCCCTCTTTCTTCCCAGTCTTCTGACCTACATGGGTAAAGAAAGATACTTAATACAAAGATAACTACAGGAAAACAACTCAATATTCTACAGTTTCAGTCCTGTCTTTCTTCATCCTGCTTTCCACACCTACAGGGGATTAAGGAATTAAAATTTCATTGGTACAGGCCACTGATAGATATCAAATGCTTTTACTCCTTTTTACTTTGTATTTATTTACTTACAATGAAATTACAGGCATAACTGAAATACAGTAAGCTCACTCATACTTAATTTTACATAGCTTTCCCACTTTATGTATTCAGTATTCCTGAATTTGCTGTTAAGCATACCTCTGCAGCTTTACACGAGGTACTTCAGCATAAAGGTGTAAAATCTAGCTCATGGTTTCCAGTCTGTGGATGGTCCAAGATGGTAGGGATTAACTGTGGTAAGCATACCCTGTTGCTGTTACAGCAAAGGCTCTAAACCTGCACATACTTCTCTCCTGCATAGTGACCACCCTGAATAAAAATGAAGTACAATGGAAATGTTTAGTTTTATTTTTTGTTGTAATGATTAATATCACTTGCTTTGAATTAAGGAGGCCCATGCTCAAGTTCTAGACCGATTCAATAGTAAGCTTACACCGAACCCAGCAGATGAAAAATAAATGAGGACCTGGCATAACATGGATATGTATGAGGGATTTCAACCTTGAGAGAGAATATAATTTCATGTAACTGTTAAGTCTCTCTCTCTCCTATTCATCTGAGATTGATATCAAGCAAATATGAAGTATTCTTTCAAACATATCAGCAGCTGTTCCAGAGATGTTTCTTCTTTGTCCTGGTAGTACACAAAATATATTTTGCTGGGTCTCATGTATTTTTGGTTGATATCTTATTAGTATATTCCATGGTATTCTTGTAAACCTAGAGCAGATACTTACCTTATGAATTTGGCAGCAGAAACAAACGGTTTTATTAATTTAGCAAGACGTGCAGTGAGCACTACACTTGGCAAAATCTTATCATGGGTACCTATAAGTACTCTCTCTCAAAAGCAAGCCCTAGCAAACTTATCTGGTAAGGTTGATGACAGTCCTACAGCTAGTTTCTATGAATGTTTACAATATGGTGCTGAAATGAACACACCTATATCAAACATAGATCATCAAATATAACTGTACAGGTATATGTGAGTCAGGGAAAGAGCTTATGTTCAGTCCAGATTTATGGAAAAAGCTGCATTGCAGTGAAATAAGAGTGCCTACAGGTAGACTGATACAGCAAGCAGGATCTCACTGATATTAATAATCTGCATGACAGCTTTCAGTTTCAGTTTATCCACTACAGACTACTGCACAGGTATCATATCAGGTCATCTACCTGGTGGGGTTGCCAGACTGTGGTAGGAATGCCTAGGTCAGTTTATTATACCCTAAAAACTATTTTTGATACTTATGCTGCAGCTGAAATCCAAATTAACAACAGAAAGCTTATAACCTTGAATGATTATATGCCTTATCAGTGCCATGAAAATGTGGAACAAAGCCTTGCAAATTTGGGTGCAGTCTCACCTTTGAGAGATGATTCTGAGTATTCTTGTGCAGCAGTGATAGGTGACTGGAATACTACTAAGTGCTCTTTAAAGTCCTTGCATAAAGAGAAACTGGTATATTTGTCACGTATTTTCTTCCACAAGTGTGGGTTCAGTGGAAATGCTTCCCATGCAGGCCTCCCCCCCTCCTTCTTAAGCAACCCTAGTAAAATCAGTATCTCATTTCATCACATTTCTCATGATATTCTTGTTTACTCTCCTCACAAACTGATACATATCATAGCTACTCCTTTCCATTACTTACATCATCCAACAATCTACACCTTTTCCATTGGGTCATCCTACATGCACAACCTGCTGGGTAGATGGCTTTGCACATATAATGGTGGTTGTAAGGTAGTTAGGAGAGTATAATTTTTCCCCATGCATTCCTAACAACAGAAGAGAAACTCTAAGGGCTACTAATGGTACAATAAGTCAACTGGATATCTAAACAAAGGTGGGAAAAGTTAAAACCAATTGATTTCAGCCGGTTTCCTTAGAGGATATCAGCGGATGTCAGCTACCATTTGATGGTTAAAGGGGAAACTGTCCACTTCCTCCATAATGCTAAAATAATTTTCCCTCTTTTCTTATTCCCCTCTCTTTCACCCCTTTTGGTATTCTAATTAAGGCCTAAGTTCGTCTTGGATTTTTGTCCATGACTGGAGCCTTGACCATAAAAAGAGAGGAAAATACACAAGCAGATGTATTAGTGGTAAATGGAAAAGATCTGGAATTCCAAAATATTAAATAAGGGAAACCAAACCAGGTAGTTCTGAAACTGCTGAAACAAAACTTACCAAGGAGATGAAGTTTTACCTAATCTTAGCCAGACCTAAAATGTCAACTATTTTACAGTCAAGTAATACTGTACACTGATTTTAGAGAATTACATGTTCCACAAGACAATAATTAACTGAGGCCATTTTAAGCTTCTAATTCACTTATTAAAAGTAGAATTACCAAAAACTGCCTTAATAGAATACTGACCAGAGGCTTCAATAATTCCATTGGGATGGAGTGAGATTCTTATTTCCGGAGTCCCTGTTGATTCCAGGGACCACTTGAGGTCTGGAAAGGAAAAGAAAACCCCAGCACATATACCAAAGCTCTACACAATATTTAATTAAAGTAGAAATATGTCATATATCACTCATATGACAAATATTTGAACTCTATGAATTCCAAATAAGAGAGACTAAGTGCTTTGGATTCTCTGGTAAAACTTAGAGCCCTTTACACTCTTCCC
>JAUTYZ010282462.1:0-16191 GCA_032273725.1 Panulirus interruptus
AAAGAGAGAACGTTATCTCGGAGAGCAAAAATGGGTATGTTTGAAGGAATAGTAGTTCCAACAATATTATATGGTTAGAAAGCATGGGCTATAGATAGGTTTGCGCGGAGGAGGGTGGATGTGTTGGAAATATAATGTCTGGGGACAATATGTAATGTGAGGTAGTTTGATTGAGTAAGTAATGTAAGGGTAATAGAGCAGCGTGGCAACAAAAAGTGTGGTTGAGAGACCAGAAGAGAGTGCGTTGAATTGTTTTGGACATATGGAGAGAATGAGTGAGGATAGGTTGACAAGTAGAAGCGGGAAACCAAATTGGAGATGGAAGGATGGAATGAAAAAGATTTTGAGTTTCATTGTAAGTTTTTTATAATTAATGGAACATAGTTTTGAGATAATACCAGATCCTGTCTTCTATTCAAAACATATAGGATACCGTAAATTTTTTCTGTTCTTAGCGATTTTATTTTACGCTGATTCACCAAAAGCTTTTTCTGTTTGTAAAGGCTGCTAAATTTGCACAAGATCATATCAAGCATTGTAAAGATATTGAATTTATTTCGCTAAAGCAGAGCAAACATTATGCTTGCCACTTCAAACACGCCTTTTAGCATACTTTTTCTTCATAAACAACACTTATTGCATAAGAACTGTTCTTGAAGAATGAACTACTCATGTATAAGGACTTTCTTCTAAAGGCAACTCAGTCTTGTATATTATTCTGTATTTTGTAAGGTGACGACTGCGTACATTACTGAATGATTATATGACGTGACAGAGACATCTCGAGAATATATACTGTGAGCTACAGTTTGCTTTTTGATGATAAGAAAATCTATCAAATTTTTGCATTTTACCTGGAGGTACTGATATATCATAGAATCTGCCTCAAAACGCCAAGGCAGGTCCGACTGGGCCACCAGGTCCTCCATGGAGTCTATGGGGATGGTGACTCGAGGTACCGTTAGCATGGACGTGAGGATACCACTGTAGGAGGACATGAACACTAAGGACGCCAGGAGCCACGTGACCACTATCAGGCGGCCTCCGTCCTTTTTTGGTAGCCACTCACAGCCTGTGGCAGGGATGGGGAGAGGATTAATATGGATATGGGGACGTCCATGTAGGAGGAGAATCATTCTGTGGACACGAAGAATCACGGGATTACGATGATGTGTCCTTCCCCGTCCGTTGTAACCCCTCGACAGCCATTCACAGCTACTGGGAAATTGTTTTGCCGACTTCTTATGTTACTCAAATCCTTAAAGTTAAGCGTATTATATGTTAATGACTTCTGCAGCTAATTATATTAACTTAGAAAGTCACGAGGTTTTATTTTCAAAATCTAATTTTAAAAGTTACTGAAACTGTCTTCTCATTGCATAACTTCCAGTTTTTGTATCATTATGTACACTTGTTCATAGCTAAAGAGTTGATTGTATCACCTCGTTCTGCAATTAAATTTATCCACCTCGATCTTGTAATATCTATTTCACACTTACTTTCTTGTGAGAGGGTTTGTATTGCCCACAGGGTAGCCTTGGAGTGGATGTCCTGTGTGGTGAGGCTGTAAATCTTGCCCTCGAACCATTCAAGGAAAGTCATGGCCAAAATTACACCCAGAAGACTCACCAGGGTCAGAAGCCAAACCTCCAAGACACAAATATTTATCAAATAGTTTTGAGGCAACAGATAGGACTCTGTGAGCAATTGGTCAAAATTCCTAGTGTTATTTAATGTTGTCCTTTTAACGTTTGTGGTGAACCCGCCGTAATAATGAGAATAAATATCCAATTCTTATTAGTTTTAAGCATATTCCTCTGAATGACTAGGTGGTGTAATTTTTAATGGGTGTGCTATCACGTCCCTATTGAATATGCTAATTAAATGAAATACTTATTTCATTGCCAGTAAATGATGGTATACCTCCAGATCCACCCAACTTACCTCCACAGCGAAGGGTTTTAAAAATCCACTAACGTCGTTCTGCAGGGTAGGTCGGATCATAAGGATGGCGAAGTCGTCGGTGACGATGGGATCAGAGAAGTCGCAAATTGTCTCCCTCTGGTGCGACATCGAAGAGGGACCGAGAACTATTTCCACCTCCTGTTTCGCATATATATTGAATGAGGGAATTTCATATATTGACAACATCTTGAAATATTTCAGGGAAGAGACTGTTATTCCTTTTCGAATGAACGCTAGTGTTTTTCCTCATAGATTCTGCTTATTAAACAAAGACTGTTTGTATATCTTCATATATGCAGCCTACTGAGTTAACCTGGGATTTAGTCTAGGAAAGTAAAGCAGTTGTTCTAAAATTGATCCAACGGAGCAGAACCATTATTTTCTAAACCTGTCATAGTGTATATGTTAAATTAAGATAGAAGTTTTTAATCTTTGTTTCTAGTTTGACTGTGGCCAAGTAGAGAGTGTGTAGTCTGTGCAGGAATTTACCTCTTCCGACCCATATATTTGAAACTGATGTGGGGACTTAACTGTCAGACCTTAACTCATGAGTTGACTTCCATATCTAATTGTGCTCAATCATCATTCATGACCAACTACAAACGGCCCAACAGTCAGGATACACATGATGGGAGCTGCCTGTTGGTATCTCCGGGATGGGATCCTTTCGACACCTACCTTTCTATTAAGCATTCCCAGCATGCCAGTCCAGGAACCGTTGGGTTGAGGGGCGCCCCACGTATGGTCTAGCGACTGAACCAACTCGTACCTGCGAAAACTAATTAAGATCAGTACAGAAAATTTCTTCTTACGTTTGTTTTGCTGCATTTTGTCTGGTTTTATTTTCAGTTAACCCTATCCTCTTCTTTCCCTTAGTTTACCGTCTCTTTTCTTCTTGTTCTGCAATCGTCTTCTTCATTTTTCTCATCCTTCTTGTTCCCTTTGTCTCTTTGCAATTGCATACAAAACTGATAATTCATAAGTGTTGGCCCATCTTTAAAACCATAACCTCCATGTCATCACCATTTGCTTTACAACTTGTTTGTATAACTGCTTTTTTTGCACATAAGCGAAAAACCTATTGTTATAGTGTTACAGTGGAGACCACTGAACCTAATCTTATAAGCTGCAAAAGGTATGTCATATATGGACTTAAAAAAGAAAAGATATTTTAGATGTGACATGAGGGTTTCTTGTTATGGAATACCCTGTCACTACTGTACACTTCATGTGATTATTCATGCTTTGCTACGTACTCGAAGTTCACCTTGTCAGCTAATATGTCGAGAAAGTTAGCCATAGGTCCCAGCACCTTGACGGTCCCATCTTCCTGGACGTCAACCTTGGTCCATGGTATCCACTGCAAGAGAGTACGTATGAGTACTTAGGACGAGACTCTGCCCATAGGCAGAGCTCGCCCATATCTTCGTATCTCCTTAGTTAATCTTAAAGGCCAAAATTCCTAACGGTCTGCAGCTGTAATAAGCTCATAAGAGGAAAAGAAAAAAAATGACTAGTTAAATATAAATATGATAATGATATTTATGTTATAAGTACATAACTATAATGTTCTTGTTTTTTGCCATAATTCATCATGTATAATTAATATAATACTACATGGGAGTACAGCACATGGGAAAAACAAATAACGTAAAGCTCACTGGCCTATGCGTAGGTCATCTCTTTATAGCCTCTATTTATTCGTATTTTTATTCTAAGTGGACAGAACCGTAAGAAGGCTCTCTACCCACGCTCTAGTCTGTCCAGCAACAACAACAAACTGGAAAGAAAATGAACAAAAGCCATGACTTTGTGATGTAATCCTTCATGGAAGTTGATAGGATAGAACGAAAGGGAAAATCTCATTTTAGAATCTTATTACACTATCCCACCCTCAACTACGCTACAATATGTTCTTAGTGTTTGAAATGAGAAAAAGGAATTAATGTGTATGTACATCTTTTCTTGTATTCATTCAGTAAATACCTGAATTGATAGAAAATTTGTCTAACTGATTTCTGAAATCATTTATGGAGTATGCATGAACAACGTTTAATGGCAATTTATTCCAATGTGCAATGCATCAGTTTGCAAAGAAACTTTTTCCACGTCAGTAATACTTCTTTTAGCTTTAGATTCTAATATATTCTATTATCTGCACTTACTTGTATTCCAAAAGGATCCTCGTGAATAGAGTTGTCGAATTTATCAAAAATTTTGGAAACTGTAATCTGTCAATACGTGGTCAACGTTTCTTAAGAAAAAAGGGATTTAATCTTCTTAGCCTGTATTCGTCCGGGGAGACTGTTCCTCGTTGGAATTATTTATTTTGTCTATCTCTGTACTTGTTCCATTTTCTCATTCTTCTATTTGTTTGAGGAACAAATGAATTGCATATTCAAGGTGTTGGCTTGCTAAAATGTCAGAAAGAGTTAGAATTGTTTCCGGTGTTTTGTAGTCAATATTCCCATCTATGAGACAGTATATTTACTTGCTGTTATACGTTTCTTAGTATACTTCAGCTTGTTACTCATAACAACTTCATGATCCTTTTCTTCATTTACCTTAGATAAATTCTTATAACCAAATATAATAGCTTTACATTTCTTTACGTTAAGTTCCATCTGCCATTTGTCTACCCACTCTGCTAATTTGTTAGACTCTTTTCGAATTATTTCAGTCTTACTCATTTATGAATCTACTTCCTAGTTTCTTTAAGTCTGCAAATTTTGAGATCTTAGATATGAAAGACCTAATTCAAGACTATCAGTGTATAAGAATACAAAGGAATGCAAAGGAATTCAAAAAGCAACAGACCACTGAGGCCTGACAAGGTGGTTTGTGATAGCGGAAGAGGACAGACACTCATGGATTAGTGCGGTAAGAGTTGAATGGCACAGAGTTGTCAGTGATGAAAGCTGTAGGTTTTCGTACAGCTAAGGAGGCGCAAACAATGTCAGTCGTGGATTTGAACCGAAATACCTGTCAAGTCTATACTTAACGTACCTATTGCACTGCTTTAACTACTTTATTTGGTAATTCATTCCATATGTTAACAATCTTGTTGAAGAAATAGTGCTTCGCTTCGTACGAACTAAAACGATTGCCCACGAGTTCATATCCAGTACTACGACTGAAATCAGACGAATCTATCGTTAAGTAGCTTGTTAGTTCGAGATTTGATAATTTTGATACCTTCTCTTTTCTAAGCAAAATAAATATAAGTCATTTAGTTGACTCTCATAGGATTTGCTTCTCAGTCCGGAAATAATGTTTTGTAGCTCGCCCCTGTACTCTTTCCATTCCGGGAGTCTTTCTTCAAACAGGATAACCAAACCTAAACACAATATTGAAGATGGGGACGCACCAGTGCGTTATTAAGAGTGAGGATTATTTCCCTGGACTTTAATTCGAAAGCCCATTAATGAATCCAAATATTTTGTTCGCCCGTTTCATTGCTTCTGTGCACTGCTTGCTTAGCGTTAGCTCACCAGAGATTATTTCAACCAAGTATTTTTCTTCAATTACCTTTTTTTTTACTCAACGTAATTCATATTATAACTTGCCTTTTCATATTTACTACCGAAATGTAAAAGTTTACATTAAGAAAAAATGGACCCAAGTATCGACCCCTGTGGCAGTCACACGAATCCATGCACATAATCCCTCTCCAGTTTCATGTGATTTTGACTTAAATAACAGTTTCTTCTCTGGTATATCATGGAATGCCTTTTGAAAGTGTAGGAATTTTACATCACAGGTTACTTTTGAGACCCAGTTGTTAAATACATCACTGGAAAATTATGGTAAATTTGATAGTTAAGAACTTCTTTTGCGAAAACGATGCTGGTTGTCTGATATTAACTGAAGAATCTAGAAATTCTGCAATTTTTTTAATTATTTTTTCTATCGTTTTACTTTTAAGTGACTTGAGGCTAATTAGAAGGAAACTTAAGGCCCATTTCTTATCTAGTTTCTTATTTACCGGGGTGTCGTTTGCCAGTTTCCAGTCTTTAGTACCTTGGCTTCTATTAGTGATCTGTTGACTGTTGTGGTTATAAGGGATGTCAGTTGCCGTCTGATCACCTTCAGGAATCCTGGGGATAGGTCATCTGGGCCAGTTGTTATGCTTAGGTTAATTTGGTCTAAGTGTTTAAGTACATCATAACTTTAAATTTGTCACTAATTTTTTCGTTATCGTACCTTCGATTTTTTCTTCTTATATATTTGAGGTATGCAGAACTTTTCCTCAGTAGTGTAAACAGGGTTGAAAAATTAATCTAGAATTTAGTATAAAGGCCATATCCTTGCCGTTATCAGTAACTTTACCATGATTGGTTATTAGTGGTATTACTGTATCTTTTATGTTCTGTGTTTTTCTTAAATATTTGAAGAATTCGACATTAATCGATATTTTTTTTCAAGTTCATGTTTACTTTGTCTTAAGACCATTCCACATTCGCCACGTATTGTCACTTGGTCTCTACGATTTTCCATTTCTTCCATTAACTAAAATCTAATATACTTTCTTTTGGCGAGTTAGTTCTTCCGTTTTCCTTGTCATCCATGCCGGTTTTGAGATCACATTGGCTCTTCTCATCTTTTTTGGTACGTTTTCATTCTCAATAAAAGATTATTTCATTTTAAGAAATACTCCACGTGTCTTCCACTATACTAATATTAAGGAGTTTTATTCAGTTACTGTTGCTAATCTACAGTCGTATATTCTCAATATTAACGCTTCCGTAACGTACTATCAAAGACAAAAGTCGTGTCGTGAAATTTGGTGAAAACATATGGTAAAGGGCTAACCTTTCGATGTAACAAGGTCGTGTGGTAGGGCTTTCATTATGTTTCACGAGTAATATTAAATCATCGGACAAGACAGCGACACGACTTTTGTCTTTGATAGTACATATATATTACAAAATACATATATTCCTTGACAGTATCGAATATGTTTGAATAAGAGTAAAAATAGTAATAGTAGTAGCGATGATTTGTTGTTCAGATTTCCAATATACAAGTGAAAACAGAAAGGTGTTATATCTATCTATCTATCTATCTATCTATATATGCTAACGTATACTGATATGTTCTCATGTGGCCTACGGGGATCTAACATGATCTGGCTTGCAACAGAACGTCTTATGAATTCTGAAGTGTCCTGAAATGTACTGACACTCTTCTAGCGCTTCGGATTGACGTGGCAAAATATTTAAAGAGCCGATGACGTCATACATGACTTAATGATACCCAGCGCTGCTGGTGACGTAATGTATGACGTAAGAAACCATTGAGGTGGGTGAGACCGAGACGTTTTCATGCAGTTTGAATTGCCTGTCTTGTGTAGCATTTCGCCCGTGCTGCTGGCGAGGATGATCTGCTGGCGGCTGCCTCCCCGAACCGCAGTAGCAGCTGATTGTTGTATTGTCGCAGTGTGGAGAGGGAGGGAGGGGAATCTGGTGCGTTGCGATGTATTATAGAGAGTTCGAACATGTTTCTCCGTCGCCCGATGTCGCATCTGGTGAATCTCTTCGTATCTGGCTGCCGAAAAGGCGGGGACAAGTCTGTCAATTTTTTTTTTTTTTATTCTTTACCTCGGTACTCTAGCGTTGCACAGCGCAAGAAGTATAAAGAAGAAGGGACGATGTCTCGTTGCAGTGGATATTGTTCCGTGCATTGTACGCAACACAAATCGGTATAAAGAAAAGAGGTACGATTAGCATGATCGGGTATACCTACAAGACCTGACAAATCCTAATGTAATGTAGTTTAACCTAAGCTAACCTACCGTAACGCAAGCTATCCTAAGCTAACCTACCGTAACGCAAGCTATCCTAAGCTAACCTACCGTAACGCAAGCTATCCTAAACTAACCTACCGTAACGCAAGCTATCCTAAGCTAACCTACGGTAACGCAAGCTATCCTAAACTAACTGACAGTAACGTTACGTAACATAACGTAACATAGCCTATACTTAAAAGTTCTTGGAAGAAAATCCCCGATCGTTTTTTGAGGAGCCATGACCCACTTCAACGCGTCGCCAGAGTCCCACATTATGAGAGGAGACAAACCGTCTAACTAGGAAGGGATCTAGACAGCCTCCGAAGATGCACACACACACACACACACACACACACACACACACACAGACAGACACAGACACAGACACAGACACACACACACACACACACAAACACACACACACACACACACAGACCGCCTTGTCGAGGATAGGAATGAAGTTAATGCAAATCTTAATGAAACTCTTACCCATAGGTTGTCAAGCGTAAACAAAGCAACACTCACCCTCCAGGACCTACCTCCTGAGGGTCCGTTGTAAAGGATTACTAATCGGTTCATTAGGTTGTTGCTCTCTGATGAGAATTTACTCCATTACAACCATATAAGTGTCTGGTAATTTACATCTTGATGTCTCAATATATGTTTTGGAACTTGATTTGCATATTGCCTGGACTTGCGGTTCCCCGCATATACAACGAACCCTGCAAAATATGTATATGTATGAACATTGTCGAGACTTTGTATTTCAAAACAGGATTTTCAGTCAAAAGGGATTGATTATATAATATATTCCAGTACTGATAAGACTTCCATTAATGGCAGCGGTTTTACCTGCTCACTAACACAGGTGCGCATGAAGGCGTTCGTGCATAAAGAGATTATTCGTAGCTTCCCATTAGATGACCTTAAGTGTAAATAGTGTCGAGAGTATCCTACGAATTCTGGTTACACGGCCGTCCTTATGATATTGACTGTCAGTAAACCAAACAACACGTGACGATCGAGTGTATAGTTTCATCTCGTCTGTCCTCTGACCTTCAGAAATTCAGCATTCATAAACCTCAGAACCAAATCAAAATCCCTCTATATTGTGACTCTGTTATGTATGAAGTAAGGAATTTCTCTTCGCTTGAGGTTTACCCTTCCCTTTGCTTTGCTATCTTTTTCTTCTGCTTTTAAGGGGACTGCATTTTTTTTTTATGTAGTGTTAAGGCCAGACCACCTCTCTTGGACCTTGGGTCTGTGTGGCCTGTGTATCTATGTCTATGTTTATGTCTGAAGGTACAATATGGAAATAAAAACTAGACAAAAAGGTCTGCTGCATGCGGCTGCCTTCGTGAAAAACATGTATCTTCATAAGACCCTACCTCACGTAGAGATTTTTAAGATGACTGGACGAATCTATGTGAACCAAATGTATATAAAAAAAACTGCATAAAAATTATTTATATCTTATTAAGTTTTGGAGGTCTTGGACAAAGGTTAGAATTGTTTTGCAAACACGTTTTCTTGTTTATGTAAGCTTTTCAGATATTACTCTACTTATTAATCTCTTTATTACAGATGGATTGAAACTGCACTTAAAGGAAAAAGGTCTTTGGGCAAATACGCTGTCTACAACTTGGCTCGGTAAGGATTCAGGGGGCGAGGCTGCCTGGTTAGTGGTTAGATTAAGGATGTTTAGATTAGGTGGGGGGAATAGGGAGATATATCCCTTGGCTACACCTGAGGTTTGGTTAAGTTAGGATTGGTTTTCTTATTCATTTAGTGCAACATTTTCCTTTAGCTGAAGTCCCTTTTGTGAAGAGTGTAACGCTATAAAACGCTTGCTGTTGGTATATACAGTTATCAGAATCATTCTGTAAAGCAAGAAAAAACATCTGGCAAATATTGGCCTAAAGTATAAAGGAAAGACCGGGATAATGTCCTTACAGTCACCAATATATGTCCCTTTCATGAACTTCAAAAATGTTAAAAGTGGGGTAAACAAAATGTTAATGGCACGAAAAACGACAAATTTGCATGAGAATACAGTATGTCTCCCATCGAATAGCCACTCATGATCTATGTACGTCACCAAATTTAACTTCACACCACGTCAATAAACTTTAGTTCACTTCTTCCTCGAAAAATGCTTCTTAATGTCTCTCTTGACAAACACATCTTCATTACACCTTCGACACACTGGCCTTTTTTCTGAGAGATCAAAGGCCATCAACACTGCACCCATAACACCATATCCATTTTCTTTTCATCCTAGTTACCACTAGCCATCTTCACTTTACCTTCGATTCACCTGACCCTTATAAGTGAAGTCAAGACCATCTTCACTACGCTCTCATCTTCACTATATCATCAAACAATCCTCCCTTACAGGCACCATATGTACACTAAAGACTGTATTGCCATTTAGCACAAATTCATAATAAACATAATTCGATTATAATGGGAGAATATAATATTCTAGTAACGAAGCTGGGAGTATCCTTTTTCCAGTAGCTCTGGGAGCGGACTTGTACATAAACTTGCTTGATAGCACCCCGGTGCAATTCGCTGAGAAACCTACTTTTGACGTGAAAGAACTTAGCTCCAGCTACAAACGAGAATCCCATCGATATTGATGTGGATGGATGAAGGTATGGCACAGGTTATCACTGACAAGTTACGTTCTTCGTTTCTCTCAACAATGTCTTTAATGTTAGCCATGACAAAAATACCATATTCTAGGCTTCGCATATGACAATAATTATCCAAGCGCTCTTGATTAGATGGGAAAATATCGCAAGTCAAAACAATATGAACATAGCATGGGATATGCTCATCAAGGCTTCTTAGTAGAGGGGACACGAGTGCCAGTGCTTAGCAAACGGCCATTATCCAGAAATAACCAAAGTGGTGGAACACTAAGATATAGAAATGTCTTTTGCTACAGAAAGGAGCAAGCAAATTCAGAGTAATAATCAAAATGAGAGATTAGATTAACAGATTAGATTATGAAGATTTGTAGAAAAAAAACTTAGATGCGAAAGGTAATTTCAGTATGAAACATGCATTGCTAAAGGTAATAAAAGAAACCCTGAATGATTTTTTAGTTAAGAAAAAAGAAATGAAATAAATAGATAGAGTTGGTATCCAGTCCGTTGGTGCAGCATATACGGAAAATGTCAGCTTGGTTAAAGATGATGAATCTATGGCGAATGTCTAATCCATATTTGCCAATGGAGTTACAAATCGTACTAGAAATGCAAGGCCACTGCCAGCAGATGATAACATTTTCTAACATATTGATATATATGATTGTAATATGATATATCAGTAATGAATGGAATGAAAATCAATAAGATGCCAGGTACTGAAAATATCATCCGGTAACAACGAATGAATCTAAGAGTGAGATAGTTTAGCCTTTCATTTGATTGAGTCACTTGATACCGGTAACGTTCCAGAGGTATGGAAATTTGTTAATTAACACTAATGATCAGAAGAGATAAAAAGACCCTTTCCTGAAAATGTCGCCAGTTAGCTTGATGTCCTTAGATGGCAATTTGTGAAAACCTTCATCCGAGACAAGATTGCGAATCGCTTAATAACTTCTCGACGATTTGAAGCATGGTTTGCGACGCAATTACTCATGGCTGACAAATATGCTTGATTTATGATATAATCAACTTCCATTATGAAAATAAAGCAGATGAAATAATTTATATAGGGTTTTAGAAAGCATTTTGTAAAGTCCTGCATCAAATATTACTTGCAAAGATAAATCGTATGGAACAAGTGGTGTTTTATTTCTCTGATGAGAGAACTGGTTGACTGGCCGTAAACAGAAAGTACTAATTAACGATGAAGATTCAGATGGTCAGTTGTAACAAGTGGAGTGCCTCCAGGATCAGTCATGGGACCAAGTCTCTTTGAAATATATCGGTGACATTGATAACTGGGCTATGCTGTAAGAATATTTGTAGATAACATTTGAGTTAAGAATTAAAGCAATGGAGGAAGTTGAAGGCCCCCCCTTGAAACTGACAAAGCCAAATTGATAAGCTGGACTCACAAATGGCAAGTAACTTTGAATATCGTTTAAGTGTAAAGTTTGACATATCGACAATGAAAATGAAATGTAAAAGCTGCATAACGTAAATGGGGTAAAAGACTCAGGTGTAATGACCTCTGGTGATCTAACCCTTGCCCCCCCAAAAAAAGTAGAAGCAATTAAAAAGGTGAACAGTACTTACGGCTTTCTAAGTAGAGCATTCGACTTCAGGTCTAAGAAACTCATGATCACTTTTTAAAGTTTAATGGCGCATCCCCACCTGGAATATATGGTCTCTCTTTTGGTCGTCATATTTGAAAAATATGAGACAGAATATAGAGTATACAGGGACAAGCTACAAAGATCATTCCCGAGCAGAAAATCAAATCTAAGGAAGCTCGTCTAGCGGACGAGAAGTTCAAAAGGTGATTTGACAGAGGTATTCTAGACCATCAGAGGCCCCGACAATCATCATCTAAGTAGCCTTCTAAAGGTAGATCAGTCCAAGTTGATTCGTAGTAATGCATACAAACGCGTGGACAGGATTTTTTTCTTCGGACGAGGCAAATTAATTTTTCTCTCCGAAAAGCCTCATAACACTTGGAATGATTTGACAAAATAGAGCAGTTGAAAGAAGGCAATTCATGCTCATAACAATAGCCTTGCCAAACACTTCAAGTCCGCGATTGACTTTTATTTATTCATTTATTTTTGCACTTCTGTATCTATACAGTACAGAGGTAATTTCTCCTAAGTCACCTGCTTGTGTTTTCTGCTCTTCCAGTTCTCAGTTCCATCTCTTTCATCTCCTTTGATATCACAAACAGCCTGGAAAGGACTCTGTGGTCTGAAGCTTCTTGTATTCCATTGAATTTATAAGACAGACTGATCTAGCGGGCCTCAGGCAGATTTGTCCGTCTTACACTGGGATGATGATATTCATAACAACTTAACACATTTCAACTCGTCTTTTTGGGGAACATGTGTTCACCGAGATGAACATCATCTGTTGTTTTTTACGTTTTTTTGTTTTTTAGAAAATAAACAGGAGTAGATGCTAAGTACGACACTGTTGAATGTTCCTCTACATTACTTTTAAAGTCTGCAATATTTCTGGGAAAACAGAGATCAAATAAAACATTAAGCAAAATTATTGCAGGAATGAGAGGATATAAAATATCTAAGGGAAATCAACTGAACTTATCGTGTCATGGGTTGTGAATTGTGTCTATGGTGAAGCAGACGAAACACATACCAATGGATGGTGAAGAGGGAATGTATGTTTGGATATCATTTAACCCTAATAACTGAAATTTTGATTGGTGTAATAAATTTTCGTTCCGTGAAAGGCGAATCAAATGTTATTTACTCGACAGGGAGCAATTAAATGCATCTACTTGTGTATAATGAATAATTTTGTCGACAAAGTAGCTAAATGAACAACACAGGTGAGCACGGTAGGATATGTTGTGGCTAACATAGGTCACACATCCCATCTTATGAGTATGCATAAAGTGAGAAATATTTTCTTGGCGTTGTAAGACAGACGAGCCTCTTGTTGTTTCAGTCAAGCTATATTGTAGTAAGAGTTGACATGGTTTTTGTCGCATAGTAAATGTAAGTCAAGGAATTAATAGCAAATATCCCAGAGTCTCTTGTGCATCCCAAAGATATCTATAGTCTTGCTCAGTGATCAAGTGGGAGGGGAAACATACATTTTGCTTCATACTAAATAAATATGTCAAGAATATATCTTGGTGTTGATACCTTCACCTGACGCTGACGTGGCAGTTGCAGCAACGAGATCGATCCAACATCCAACCCTGACAGAGATGTGGGTTGGCTTTGTCAGCGGGACGAGCTTGCAAATGTTTAGTAGCTCGTGAGATAAGGGGAATACAGGTTCCGTCCCTAAGGTTCATACATTCACTGGCTGGGGCGCTCTCATTCCTGGAAAGGTTAGGCAGAAGACGGATTGGGACACATGGAAGTAGTTTGCAAGACTGGAACACTTTAGCGTGCACTTATATAAGAATGCCAGCTGTCAGGAACATGTCAACGCTCAAGAGAATGTCTTCCCTCAAGAGGGGAGAGCAATCGATGACCTAACTACATCACACACACTCCCCTTCTGCAGAATACTAAAAGGGTCGCCTGCTATGCTCACCATCATCGGGAATAGATCAGTGAAGTACCTGTTCCTGAGCCTTTATCTCCTGTTCACTAAGTATGGATTGAGAATGATGAAAGTGTTTGGGATGCGGACTGGACAACAAGGATGAAGTACCATTTGCCTCAACATTGGAATCCCCGATTCTGAAAGGGATCTCAAGTTATAGAAAACTAGCAGAATCTGGCCCTCGTCTGCTCGTTTCTGCGAAAGACTACCACACCTTCCCTCGCCACCGCCACTCTCTCTTTCCCTGGCTACAACACCCTCTCTCACAAACAACAGGCTCATCCCCCCTGGCCACCACATCCTCCCTGATCACCACCACTCCCTCTTTCCCAATCCATCACACTCTCTCTCACCACCACTACTCCCTACTTCCCTGCATACCACGTCTTCCTTCCTCCCTGGCAACAACATTCTCCCTCATCACCACCATTTCCTTCCTCACCACCCCCTCTCCCTTCCTCCCTGGTTACCACACCCTGAACGTCAGAATGGCATTGTTCAGTGGTTCCAACCGCTAACCCCAGCCATTGTCCCTGTTCATACCTCCCATATTGCCGGCACAATCTTCTTGCTCTACATTAACATATTTTTCCTGAAATGTATCACCTTAGCAGCCAGCAATTTGTATCCTTCTAAGGAAATGAATGGATTATTGGCAACATTGTATGGGGTTTGGTTGTTTTTACGTACAGGAACTTCCTCGCTTGTGGGTAGACAGACAGACTGACAGACTGATCTGCCTTTTTATAATGAGGATAACATATCCTTTTTTAGATAACTAGCAGATTTTGGCCCTCAGGGCCCTTGTGGGCTCGCTGTTGCCCAGGGTTAGTTGACCGTCCCTGGCCACCAACCTGCCCTCCCACCCTGGCTGCCTCACCTTCACTCATCACCACCGCTCGCTCCCTCATTGGATACCACATTATCCCTTACTATCACCACAGCCTCCCTCCCCAGCCACCACATCCTCCCTAGCCACCACCACACCCTCTGTCTCCCTCCACCACACTCTCCCTGACGACCACCATCCCCTCTCTACACGGCTACCACACCCTCCCTCACCACCACAACCACTATTTCCTTCCCTGGTTACCACCACCAAATTCTATTTTGGCAATGGAATAGAGGAAATATTGGCAACTGTGAATGGTGGTTGCCATGATAATTTCCTTGGCGTATCTAGGGTATTAGATACACAAATTCAAAGAATAAAAAGGAATTCAAACAGCAACAGACACTAGGTCCCTTCAAGGCTGTTTGTGATAGTGGAAGATATCAGAAACTTGCAAATTAGTGTGGTAAAAGTTAGAAGGTATACATATATTTCAAAGAGAATGGCCTGTAAACTGTCAGTATGACTAAAGGAGGCGCATTTGAATAATGTAAGTCGTGGACTTGAAGCGCAATATTTATCGTCTAATCTTAAACAAGTACTGCTTCAGGCATTCTAAATGGCAAATCGTTCCTTATGTTAACAATCCCGTTGAAGAAAAAGTACTTCGTCTCGTTCGAGGTGAAACGTTTTGCCCACGAGTTTGTATCCATTACTACGAGTGCATCTGGCAGCGTCCTCTGCGTGTGTGCAGATAAACAGAGAAACACACAAGCACAATGGTTTATCCAACCGGGAACAAGTGTTTATATTCCATATCGACTTTGGAGTGGACATGGAATAGCATTTATTGTGAAACAGTGGCGAATAACAGATCCCCACGCATGGATTCAAATGCTAGGGACCTTATGGCGTCTTACGATCGCTAATATTTTTTGAGTAATGAATTTCCATGACTGGAATAATGTAAGAATATGCACAGAGTAGGAGTGCTTAAAATATAAGTTAATACGCAATGGTTTATTTGTAATAACATAAAGATTGTAAGAAACTATATAGAATCTGTGGATATATACAACAATTATGTAAAACACAGTGAACTTAAGGTTTCTCAGAACATTTTCGTGTCCTGATGAAATCCGACCTTATATTTTCTCAATAGGTATGGGATCATCAGGAGGATTCATCATTATAGAGAAAATGAGACTAACAAAGGAAGTTCCCCAATGCGAAAGTTATCCTTCTAGTGAACTCAAGGTCAAACCCCTAAGACTTCATTTTCTTAGACAAAGAGGCAGACACTGAGCCTAGACGTCCCCACAGAAGATATGGTTCTGGACAACTTTCGTAGACAGGAAATTCAGGTTTTTGGC